>CAUPSL010000848.1:92500-95000 GCA_963514005.1 Raja brachyura | reverse complement strand
TTTGTGTGTTCCGTTGCTTTTTATTGGTCTGCCTGTACGGCAAATCAAATTCCTCGTATGTTGCAAAGAAATTCTTGGCTAATAAAGAATGATTGTGATTGGTGCGAACTGTCAACAAATCGTTTCATACTCCGGGATGATGCGACTGTCTTGAACCAAGACCGGCTCTGCTGCTGCAACAGTGCGTCGCTGTTCTTTTCATTAGCAGGTGTGTACAATAAAAGGGTTACACAAAAAGCTGGAGAAACTCAGCGGGTGCAGCAGCAGCATCTAAGGAGCGAAGGAGATAGGCGACGTTTCGGGTCGAGACCCTTCTTCAGACTGGTCAGGGATCAGGGAAACGAGAGATATAGACGGTGATGTGGAGAGATAAAGAACAATGAATGAAAGATACGCAAAAAAGTATCGATGATAAAGGAAACAGGCCATTGTAAGCTGTTTGTGGTGTGAAAATGAGAAGCTAGTGCGACTTGGGTGGGGGAGAGATAGAGAGACAGGGAATGCCAGGGCCCGAGGGCTGAGGGTGAGATGGGAAGGGGAGGAGGCAGCCTGGGTTAACAGAATTGAGAAAAATCAATGTTTAAGCCCAGAGGGTGCAGGCTCCCCAAGTGGAATATGAGGTGCTGTTCCTCCAACTTGCGGTGTTGCTCACTCTGGCCGTGGAGGAGGCCCAGGACCGAGAGGTCGGATACGGAATGGGAGGGGGAGTTGAAAGCCTGCTTTGCAATCATTGGCCCATTGGCCTAAACACACGCTAATTCGGTTTGGATTCCATGCAAACAAACTCTGTGCAGAAGTGCGTTTGTTTTGCTGGTTTTAAAAGCAATCTGCTCTCACGAAGCCCGGATGGACACAAAATGCTGGAGTCACTCAGCGGGACAGGCAGCGTCTCTGGAGAGAAGGAATGGGTCGAGACCCTTCTCCACCTGAAACATCACCCATTCCTTCTCTCCATAGATGCTGCCTGTCCCGCTGAGTGACTCCAGCATTTTGTGTCTATCTTCGGTGCAAACCAGCATCTGCAGTTCCTCCTTACACATTTTGTCACAATGTCGGGAGTGGTGCTGATGTGATTCTATGAGGACGTTCCATGACAAGCAGCCTCTGGGTGTGTCAGTGTGTTTAGTTTAGTTTACAGATACAGCGCGGAAACAGGCCCTTCGGCCCACCGGGTCCGCATCGACCAACGATCCCCACACACTAACACTACCCTACACACACTAGGGACAATTTGACATTTATACCAAGACAGTTAACCGACAAACATGTGCAGGGCACGTCTTTAGAGTGTGGGAGGAAATCGGAAAAAACCCACGCAGGTCACGGGGAGAACATACAAACTCCATACAGACAGCCCCCGTAGTCGGGATCGAACCTGGGTCTCCGGCGCTGTGAGGCAGCAACTCTACCGCTGCGCCACCGTGCCATCTGTTCTTGCTTTGAGAAAGGGGCCGAAGGGCCTGTTCCGGTGCTGTAGTGGTCTGAGTTTGCTCCCAATTCCTGCAAGAAGGAATGGTGTGGGAACGTTGAATGATGGATTGGGTTTTGTGTGGGGCTGCAGCATGGAATAAAGATGAGGGCACTTGCACTGAATTAAGTTGGTAACCATGCTGGCAGCAGCCAGAATCCCCTTGGCATCACGAGTAGATCCATTCCTAGTGTCAGCGGCTGGTGTGGCAGAGAATACAGTAACATCAAGTAACAGCAGTGTGTGTAGGTGAGATTAGTTTATTGCCATGTGTACCGAGGTACAGTGAAAAGCTTTCGTAGCGTGCCAGCCATTCAGCGGAAAGACGATACACCATGACAATGGAGCCATTCATATATTTGCAATTATACCAACCCAATTCACCTATAAACCCATATGGCTCAGATGTTACCTCACATGGGATTAGTATAGATAGTATAGATGGGTCAGCATGGACAGGGTGGGCTGAAGGGCCTCTCTAGACTCTGCCCTGGTGACAGTGCAGATCTTCCCTTGCCTTTCACTGTGGAATGAGCAGCTTATTCACAAATAACATCTTGAGGGCCGTCACGGTGGTGCAGTGGGTAGAGTCGCTGCCTCACAGCGCCAGAGACCCGGGTTCGATCCTGACTGCCGCTGCTGTCTGTACGGAGTTTGCACGTTCTCCCCGTGACCCGCGTGGGTTTTCTCCGGGTGCTCCGGTTTCCTCCCACGCTCCAAAGACGTGCAGGTTTGTAGGTTAATTGGCTTTGGTAAGTTGTGAAATTGTCCCTAGGTTAGTGTTATAGGATGATCACTGGTCGGTGTGGACTCGATGGGCCGAAGGTCCTGTCTCCGCGCTGTATCTCTAAAATTCTTTAATAACAAAGAGCAAGATTCAAATATATTTTGCATAGAAGCCCAGCTATAAATGAAGTAGATGTTTTATTTTCTGCCCATAGGTCTAATTTTGAACTGAGGTCTTCCAATTGAAGAAGGGTCTCGACCCGAAACGTTGCCTATCTCCTTAGACGCTGCTGCACCTGCTGAGTT
>CAUPSL010000848.1:80000-87500 GCA_963514005.1 Raja brachyura | reverse complement strand
ATTTGTACAGTTTGATAGCCACAGGGAAGAAGGATCTCCTGTGGCGTTCTGTGCTGCATCTTGGTGGGACCAGTCTGTTGCTGAAGGAGTGCCTCAGGTTGTCAGGGGGAGGGGGGAACCTACTGCAATGTGCGGCTGCATATGTTCACAAGATGTTCGGTGAACTTTTATAACTTTGTCGGCGCCAAAACGTGGCGACACGTACGTCCCACCCAGGTGACGTCAGCTGCATCGGTTTTACCAAGTTTAGTTTGGAGATATAAGCGTGGAAACAGGCCCTTCGGCCCACCGGGTCTGCGCCGACCAACGTTCCCCACACACTAACACTACACACACTAGGGACAATTTAAAAAATATATTATTTACATTTTGTTTACATTTACCAAGCCACCTGCATATGAGGAAAGATTGGATAGACTCGGCTTGTACTCGCTGGAATTTAGAAGATTGAGGGGGGATCTTATAGAAACTTACAAAATTCTTAAGGGGTTGGACAAGCTAGATGCTGGAAGATTGTTCCCGATGTTGGGGGAGTCCAGAACAAGGGGTCACGGTCTAAGGATAAGGGGGAATTCGTTTAGGACCGAGATGAGGAAAACATTCTTTACACAGAGAGTGGTGATTCTCTGGAATTCTCTGCCACAGAAGGTAGTTGAGGCCAGTTCATTGGCTATATTTAAGAGGGCGTTAGATGTGGCACTTGTGGCTAAAGGGATCAGGGGGTATGGAGAGAAGGCACGTATGGGATACTGAGTTGGATGATCAGCCATGATCACATTGAATGGCAGTGCAGGCTCGAAGGGCCGAATGGCCTACTCCTGCACCTATTTTTCTATGTTTCTAACAAACCTGCACGTCTTTGGAGTGTGGGAGGAAACCGAAGATCTCGGAGAAAACCCACGCAGGTCACGGGGGGAGCATACAAACCCCGTACAGACAGCGCCCATAGTCGTGATCGAACTCGGGGCTCCAGTGCTGCATTCGCTGCGAGGCAGCAACTCTACCGCTGCGCCCCCGTGACTGCACCTCCCTCCAAAAACAAAGCATGTCACTGCACCGAGGTACATGTGACAATAAAGCATCGTTGAGCCGTTGAATCGCATTGTGCCTGGAGGTTGAGATTCAGAACAAATATTTAATCATGCATTAGTACCTTGTTTCCCCTCTGCACAGCCTGGGAATTGCAAGCAGTGCTTCAGGTCCTAATCACTGACCCCTGCACAAAGTGACAGATAATTTTACTTCGGAGTCACGTGAGTGATTCCGTGAAGAGCCCCGCCAGTGCGCATGCGCGTCAGTACTTCAGCCGCAATGGCGCAAGCACCAGACTGGCGGGGCAGTGCTCCTGCCGGCGGCAGGTTAAACCTAGAAGGTAAGTTCGTTTTCACTTACCGGGGGTTTTTTCCAAGCAGGAGCCTCTTTTCACAGAGGTTTTCCTGCGAGATTCACAGCCCGATGAGTGAGCTGGTTATGGACTGTGGGGAAACCCCGGTCCGACCGGGGAAGCGGATAGCCGGCAAAAGATTGGGTTGTGAGATAAGCAGCCCGCGGGGATGCCGTGGAGTGGCAAGTAAGTAACGCCAGAGTCGCTGACAGTGCGGTCAGCGGCTCACAGACGTCGGTCCCCAGGCAGGGAGCAAAATTGGTCGAGAAAGGACTCGTTCAGCACTATTGGACTTGGGTGAGTCGGGCTGCAAGGGTTTTCTCCAATAATAAGGTTTATATGTATGTGAACTACTTATAACATTGCGGAATGGGATAAACTGTTTGTTGGTCATTGGGATTTACCTTGAACTATTAATTAGCCTTGACTCCGCCCTGTGGCAAGAGATTGGATTTAATAGCAACCTGTTACAAAACTGACTTTTATTTCATCAAGAGTAATTGGCAATATAGTAGCTGTGTTTTAGGTGAGCAAACCAAGGAGCTGATATCGTGCAAAGTGGCAACCTCTCAAAGGACATGTAGATCATTGTTAACAACCTTATGCTATTATCAGCTGAAGCTACCTCAGTCACAATGATGAACAAACAGTATTCAGCATTGCTCCAGTACTTTGGTCGGTCGAATTCAGTTATTACAAACTGATGCTAAGGTGAGAAGTTCCGAATACCATCTCTAGTTGGAGGTAGTGGAGATTTGCATGAGTTACCAATTCTTCATTTGTTGGTATCAACTAAATATATACACTAGATGCACCCCATGGGTAAGGGGCTATTGAGCGAATATACATATTCTACATGGTCAAATTCAAGTTGCCACTCTACGGTGGTGACATATGTTAGTCACATGGCAATCAAGTAAAGGATCCTGTAATAATTTACCTAATCTCCTTTGTCCCTGGTGTATCATCTAGTTCAGATCGATGACAACACAGAATAGGTATTGGATCCCAAAGTGTTATGAAGTATGGTTCAATGCTACATCGAATATCGACATGTTGGTGCATGTTTATTCACTGATTGCAAAAATATGTGGCACAACAGTGCGGAGAAATACATTATCGCTACAAAAGGAGGAATGTTCTTTATGTCTTCCTCCATTTTTGCCTCATTAGCCGGGTCTTAAAACAGTCAGCAAGACCTTGCTTGGGTTCGTACTGTCGGACTGGCTAAGCAGCCATGTTGCCTGCTTTCATCAGGCATAATAATACTACGGTTATTCCAAAAAATGAAAACTTTGCTGGTTCAAACTGTGGTTCAGGAGACCGGCCTCTGCATGATAAAACAATTATTGACTTACACATTCTGAATGGATTGACTTACGGCTCAAGTTGTCACATCAAGCCATGGATGTGCTCACTGCAGAGTGCAGGGATAGCACCCAAAAAAGCAGTACATTCCTATTGAGGGGATCGGAAGTGATTTTGTTTAAATGTTAATGTTACATTTAATACAGTACAGGTTACTGATGTCTTCCAGTTCATTCTTAAATGGTATTGACAATAATTCAGTTATAGAGACACTACAGCTGCAACAAACGAGAACTACTCTGTCAGGTTCAATCCGGATATCGAGTTGTTAAAGAGATCTTGACACAAGTTCTCCCACTACACAAATATGCAGTTTGGTTATTGAAAATGTGTTGGCATTACTTCACCAGGGGGTTCCAGCTACATCCTTCGTCATGACACTAATATCAGCACAACGAGGGCAAACATTGCAAACGCTGTGGTTAGATAGGGATGGAATTGGCTGCAGGTGCCATTACATTTTACATTCTGATCTACACAAGCAGAGCAGACCAGGAGTGGCAGGATTTAAGATCATTTTTCGGATACCCCACGGTCTCACGTCTATGTTGGAGGGCAGGCTTGCTATATTATATCAAGGCCACCAGAATCCTAAGAAGTGTGGAATCAACATTGTTTATTAAGCGACAAACAACTACACAAAGGAAGGTTGGTTCAGACTATTTCAAGGTGGCTACAGCAGGTTCTGGGTAATACAGGTATTAACACTGACAATTGTATATCCCATTCCACCAGGTCAGCATCAACGTCAGCGGCCAGGGCAATGGACATGCCCATCGACCATATCCTCGCGGCCGCAGGATGGTCAACTGAATTGATTGAATTTTTTTTACCATAGGCCGGTTACTGACCCGGGGTTTTTGCCCATTCTGTTTTGCGTCCACTTTAGCCTCCCCTGAGATACAGGGGTTGCTATTGATTTCTTTATTAACGTAAACCATTAATACATTTGAATCAATATCATGCTTAATGCATTTTTTGATTATTCACTCATCCCGAGTCAATCAAAGCAGTGGGATGCCGAGATTTGTAATCTGCGGCATGAAATCACAAAGCTTCGAACTCTTCACTGAATCACTCATGTGACTCCGAAGTAAAATAGTAAGATTAAACGAGAACTTACCAGTTTGAAGTTTGATCTTGATTTTAAGAGGAGTTACGTTGGTGATTACGTGCCCTCCACGACCAACACTCTCTCATAAAGGTTATCTAGTAATTCTCGAGTCACGCATCTTACTATGTCACTTCGATAATTGTTATTATGATTTCATACCGCTGCTTTGAAGATTGATGCGTATGCGCACTGGCGGGGTTCTTCACGTAATCACCAACGTAACTCCTCATAAAATCAAGATCAAACTTCAAACTGGTAAGTTTGTGTTTAATCTTACTATTATATGTTTTTGTTAGCAGTCTGTCAGACACTTTTGTCAAACTAATTCCTTGCTTGTTCACCTATCATAAGGTCATGGGTGATAGGGGTAGAATTAGGCCATTCGACCCATCATATTTACTCCGCCATTCAATCATGGCTGATCTATCTCTCAGGAGATAGATTCTCCATTCTCCTGCTTTCTCCCCATAACCTCTGACACCTGCACTAATTAAGAATCCATCTACCTCTATCCATCTATATCTACTGACTTGGCCTCCACAGCCTCCTGCGGCAAAGAATCCCACAGATTCACCACCGATCATCCCATTGGATTTTGTTAGTTAGTTAGTTGGTTTAGTTTATTGTCACGTGTAACGAGGTACAGTGGAAAGCTTTTGTTGCGTGCTAGCCAGTCAGCGGAAAGACTAGACATGATTGCAATCGAACCCCTTACAGTGTATAAGGGTATACCCTTTACATGATAAGGTAATAACGTTTAATGGAAGGTAAAGCCAGCAAAGTCCGATCAACGATAGTCCGAGGGTCACCAAGATAGCAGTTCAGAATTTCTGTCCCACAAAGCCAAACTATCTGAAGCAAAGTATTGTTTCCAGTGTTGGGAGAGTCCCGAATTAGAGGGCACAGCCTCTGAATAAAAGGACGTACCTTTAGAATAGAGATAATGAAGAATGTCTTTAGTCAGAGGGTGGTGAATCTGCGGAATTCATTGCCATGGACAGTTGTGGGGGCCAAATCAATGGGACTTTTTAAAGCGGAGATTGATCGGTTTTTGATTGGTACGGACGTCAGGGGTTATGGGGAGAAGGCAGGAGAATTGAGTTGAGAGGGAAAGATAGACCAACCATGATTGAATGGCAGAGTAGACTCGATGGGCCGAATGGCCTGATTCTGCTCCTGGGACACATGAATTTATGAACTTACTTATCCTGCCCAAGGCTTTTAATGCCAATGGAATGTCCACTCAACAAATATTGTGGGCCATCCTGAAGAGAAGGCGTTTGGAGATAGCATCGCTACTCGAGTGTGAGCAAGTTGGGCGTACAAGTTCCACTCGGCCGAATGCAAGCTAAAACTGCAGGGATGTCGAGGGGGATGGCCTCACAGCCACAGTGCAAGACGTGGTGCAAAGCCAACGCTCTTGTTTCCCACTCCGGAGATTGTGAATGATTCCAAAATAAGCGGTGACCAGGAGGCTTTTGGTCGGGCACAAGGAGATGCAGAGGAAGGAGGTACAGGTCCACCACTGATTTACCGGCCTCCTTTAATCCGGACAAAATTACATGAGAGCACCTGAACTCCTCCCCTCCCCGTCCCCAGAAGTATTCTTGCTGTTGAGGGAGTGCAGCATAGGTTTACAAGGTTAATTCCAGGGATGGCGGGACTGTCATATGCTGAGAGAATGGAGCGGCTGGGCTTGTACACTCTGGAATTCAAAAGGATGAGGGGGGATCTCATTGAAACATATAAGATTATTAAGGGTTTGGACACGCTAGAGGCAGGAAACATGTTCCCGATGTTGGGGGAGTCCAGAACCAGGGGCCACAGTTTAAGAATAAGGGGTAAGCCATTTAGAACGGAGACGAGGAAACACTTTTTATCACAGAGAGTTGTGAGTATGTGGAATTCTCTGCCTCAGAGGGCGGTGGAGGCCGGTTCTCTGGACGCTTTCAAGAGAGTTAGATAGGGCTCTTAAAGATAGCGGAGTCAGGGGATATGGGGAGAAGGCAGGAACGGGGTACTGATTGTGGATGATCAGCCATTATCACAATGAATGGCGGTGCGGGTTCCAAGGGCCGAATGGCCTACTCCTGCACTTATTGTCTATAAGTCCCAGCGAAAATGTGGTGCCTAGTCCGGGTGAGGCGGCCGATCTCGACCTCATCGGAACCTCCGCAGCCGATCAGCGGGTGGGATTTTCCCCTTGTGGCCGGGGCTCTGGAACTCTGGGCTGGCTGGAACCGGCAGATCCATTCCCATAGCCGACCTCCGAAGCCGAATTTGCGGGTCGGTATCTGGGCGGCCGAGGTGGAACGTGGAGTAGACAATAGACAATGGACAATAGGTGCAGGGGTAGGCCATTCGGCCCTTCATGCCAGCACCGCCACTCAATGTGATCACGGATGATCATCCCCTATCAGTGCCCCGTCGACAGGAGTAGACTGGAATGGTCTTGTCCTGCTCCAAGAACTCACAAACCTCTTAAATTAAAGCTGGAGGTGAGGACACAGAGGTGATGCGGGAACTGGTTGCTCAAGCAGCGGGCTAGGAAGGGAGGGAGAGAGAGTCGGGCAAAACTGAGACATGGGTTCAGCGCCAAGTGAAGCTGATGAGAAGTCGTTTTGTGAAAAATGTGACATTCTTTGGAAATCTTACTAAGATACGATGGCTAAGTGAATAATGTTTTTTTAATGTTTGTCAATCAACATTTTCTTCCAAAGGCTTTAAAATATAAATGGGCAGGATCCACTGAAGCAACTGGCAACGTTAGAAAAATGTCAAAATGTAATGCCTAAAATCCCCTTGTTATTGTATCTTGATATCTGTTCTGGCCCACTAGACTCTGCAATCTGCAAATCAATAGCAAGCAACACACATCAAAAACAGCTGCAGCTTTTGCAAGCCAAGCCTCCATAAGGCAGAGACAGTAACAATATTTTTTTATTGCCGTTGCCGTTAAAGTTTAACTTTTTTAATAAACTTATTAAGCCTTCAGGCGGTTCTGCTGTGAATGGGAGCAGGTCAGTATCTGTGGCAGAGGAAAGGTCGGAAATGTCAAATAGTTGCAGAGAAAATAGATTAAACAGCGTGTGGCACTGAGATTAAAATTATAGGAGGGAGAGAAAAAGAGAGGGAGAGAACGAGAGAGTAAACTGAAACTTCTTTCACCAGGGTATAAATAAGAAGTGTGAGGAAGGGTCTCGACCCGAAACGTCACCCATTCCTTCTCTCCAGAGATGCTGCCTGTCCCGCTGAGTTGCTCCAGCTTTCTGTCTATAAACTTCAAAGGCTAGCGGGCCCCTGAGTAAAAATTGACTATTTTTTACTCAGGGATCTTGGAACTCACCTTTAATTATCGGGCAACTGATCCATCCTACCACAACCAACCTGGCTCCATTTACACCTCACGCTGCCTCGGCAAGGCCAGCAGCATCATCAAGCATAATCATAAGCAACTCCATCATCAAGTTCGCTGACGACACCACTGTTGTGGGACGTATCACTGATGGGGATGAGTCAGAGTATAGAAGAGAGATCGAGCAACTGTCCATATGGTGCCAGCACAATAACCTGGCCCTCAACACCAGCAAAACCAAGGAACTGATGGTGGACTTTGGCAGGGGTAGCATGGGGA
>CAUPSL010000848.1:0-75000 GCA_963514005.1 Raja brachyura | reverse complement strand
ACTCTGGAGAGCACTTGAATGAACTTGTACAGTGGGACAGCCCCCATTAGCCTTCATGGTTCCTAGTTCAGTTTGGTTTAATGCCACGTGTACCGAGGTACAGTGAAAAGCTGTTGAGGCGTGATAACCAGTCAGCGGAAAGACACTTGATAAAGACTTACATAACGGGTCTGTACCTACAGACCTATCGTGCACGCAGCTGCAAGTTAAGGGCCTGTCCTACCAGCATCCGACTCCATGCGATGAACGCGATCAAACTAGAAGCGGGGGTCGGGCGGAGGTCGGGTGTTCCCCTGTACAGGGCCGTTCCCACCAGCATGCGCCTGCATGCGGCAAGCGCGACCAAACCGGCAGCGAGGGCCGCGCGGAGGTCGGGTGAGTGGCGCAACGCGGCGCAAACTGAGGCGAACTTGGAGCGAAGTCTTAAGGTAAGTTCGCCAGGACAGAGAGGGGCACACAGAGAGGGGCACAGAGGCACACACACACAGGGTCACGGAGCCACACACATAGAGGGTCACGGAGGCACCTACAGAGAGGGTCACGGAGGCACGATGTCGAGGCGGTGTGTAATGCGTCGAGGCGACTGCAAGCCGACAAGCTGTTGCCACGCGGAATTTTTGAACACGGTCAGTTTTTCGGAGCCCCGCGCGATGTCGGGACGAACTCCGCACAATTCCGCACGGCTCCGGCGATCGAAGTGGGACCGGCCCCGCGACGCCGGACGGCTCAAGCGACCACGTTAGGTCGCGCTCATCGCATGGAGTTGCATGCTGGTGGGACAGGCCCTTAAGAATTTTGGTGTTGCATTTTCTGGACTGGCAACAATGAATCACTCCTGTCTCTTGACCCGTTTACGGAAAGATACACAAAGTATCCAGTAGCATCACGTTGCTTCCATAATGCAGCCCAGGCACCAGCAAATTGAATTATCCAACAGTGGAGTCTACACCTTTAACTACATTACGATGTGTTCACCGGCCTCATTTCAGGGTGTCTTTGTTTGTTTTGAATGTTTAGCGGCGCAGCATGTAAAGGGAACCTTCCTCCACGGTGTTGAGTCTCATAATAAACACGTGTTTCTTATTTAATATTACACGTCACTTGCGCTCGGGCCAGTTGTGGGGATCGGCTGCCTCAGCCACGGGAGATGGGTCAAGTTGGAGTCATAAAGTCACAGGGTCACCCAACTCGTTCAAGACCAACGTGCCCCATCGGTGCGAGAGTCCAGGACCAGAGGCCGTAGCCTTAGAATTAAAGGACGTTCTTTTAGGAAAGAGGTGAGGAGAAATGTCTTTAGTCAGAGGGTGGTGAATACGTGGAATTCTTTGCCAAAGAAGGCTGTAGTGGATATTTTTAAGGCAAAGATAGAAAAATAGAAAATAGGTGCAGGTGCAGGCCATTTGGCCCTTCGAGCCAGCACCGCCATTTATTGTGTTCATGGCTGATCATCCACAATCAGTAGCCCGTGCCTGCCTTCTCTCCGTATCATATAACCATATAACCATATAACAATTACAGCACAGAAACAGGCCTTCTCGGCCCTTCCAGTCCGTGCCGACCATTTATTTTCCCCCAGTCCCATCTACCTGCACTCAGACCATACCCCTCCATTCCCTTCCCATCCATACACCTATCCACTTTACTTTTAAATGTTAAAATCGATCCTGCCTCCACCACTTCTGCAGGAAGATCATTCCACACAGCCACCACTCTCCGAGTAAAGAAGTTCCCCCTCATGTTACCCCTAAACTTCTGTCCCTTAATTCTCATGTCATGCCCTCTTGTTTGAATCTTCCCTGCCCTCAATGGGAAAAGCTTATCCACATCAACTCTGTCTATCCCTTTCATAATTTTAAAGGCCTCAATCAAGTCCCCCCTTAACCTTCTGCGCTCCAAAGAATAAAGACCTAACTTGTTCAACCTTTCTCTGTAACTTAGTTGCTGGAACCCAGGCAACATTCTAGTACATCTCCTCGGTACTCTCTCTATCCCTTGATTCTAGCTAGCTTCTCGAGCTCTATCTAACTCTCTTTTAAATCCATCCAGTGATTTGGCCTCCACTGCCCTCTGTGGCAGCGAATTCCACAAATTCACAACTCTCTGGGTGCAAACATTTTTTCTCACCTCAGTTTTAAATGGCCTCCCCTTTATTTTTAGGCTGTGGGACCCCTGGTAGGCAGACGGAGATAGGTGAAGATAGATAGGTGGAGATAGATTGATTTTTGATTAGTGCGGGTGTCAGAGGTTACGGGGAGAAGGCAGGAGAATGGGGTTAGGAGGGAGAGATAGATCATCCATGATTGAACAGTGGAGTAAGCGTGATGGGCTGAATGGCCTAATTCTACTACTATCACTTATGATCTAGGCTAGTCCCACCTGCCTGCATTTGGTCCATATCCCCCCAATCCTCTCCTATCCATGTACCTGTCCAAGAGTCATACAGCATGGAAACAGGCCCTTTGGCCCAACTTGCCCTCACCGGCCAACATGCCCCATCTACACTAGTCCCACATGCCTGCATTTAGAAACATAGAAACATAGAAATTAGGTGCAGGAGTAGATCATGCAGCCCTTCGAGCCTGCACCGCCATTCAATATGATCATGGCTGATCATCCAACTCGGTTTCCCGTACCTGCCTTCTCTCCATACCCTCTGATCCCCTTAGCCACAAGGGCCACATCTAACTCCCTCTTAAATATAGCCAATGAAGTGTCCTCAACTACCCTCTGTGGCAGAGAGTTCCAGAGACCCACCACTCTCTGTGTGAAAAAAGTCCTTCTCATCTCGGTCCTAAAGGATTTCCCCCTTATCCTTAAGTTGTGACCCCTTGTCCTGGACCTCCCCAACATCGGGAACAATCTTCCTGCATCTATCCTGTCCAACCCCTTAAGAATTTTGTAAGTTTCTATAAGATCCCCTCTCAATCTCCTAAATTCTAGCACTGGGGTCCCAGCACTGAGCCTTGCGGTACCCCACTAGTCACTGCCTGCCATTGTGAAAAGGACCCATTTACTCCTACCCTTTGCTTCCTGTTTGCCAGCCAGTTCTCTATCCACATCAATACTGAACCCCCAATGCCCTCTGCTTTAAGTTTGTATACTAATCTCTTATGTGGGACCTTGTCGAAAGCCTTCTGGAAGTCCAGATACACCGCATCCACTGGTTCTCCCCTATCCACGCTACTAGTTACATCCTCCAAAAATTCCACAAGATTCGTCAGACATGAATTACCTGGCCCATATCCCTCCAAACCTGTTTTTTCTGTCGAAATGTCTCTCAAACATTCTGATAGTCCCTGCCTCTACCACCTCCTTTGGCAGCTTGTTCCGTACACCAGGCAACATCTGCATTAAAAGGTGCTGATTGGATAGCACGCAACAGCAAAAAAGATTTTCACGGTACCTCAGTACACGTGACTGTAATAAACTAGACTAAAATAAACCTTTCCCCTTGCATCTTAAAACAATGTCCTCGGGTCCTCGATTCCCCTACTCTTGGGTAAAAGACGACCCTATCTATTCCCCTCATGATTTTGTACACCACTATAAGATCACTCCTGAGATCACTTTAGTTTATTGCCACGTGTACCGAGGTACAGTGAAAAGCTTTTATCGTGTGCTAACCAGCCAGCGGAAAGACAACACATGATTACATTTGAGCCAACCATTGTGCACAGAAATTGGATAGAGGGAATAAAGTTTGGAGCAAGATAAAGTCCGACTGAAGATAGTCTGAGGATCTCCAATGAGGCAGGTGGGAGGTCAAGACCGTTCTCTAGTTGGTGATAGGATGGTTCAGTTGCCTGATAACAGCTGGGAACAAACTGTCGCTGAATCTGGAGGTGTTATTCGAATAAAGGGGAGGCCATTTAAGACTGAGGTGAGAAAAAATGTTTTCGCCCAGAGAGTTGTGAATTTGTGGAATTCCCTGCCACAGAGGGCAGCGGAGGCCAAATCACTGGATGGATTTAAGAGAGAGCTAGATAGAGCTCTAGGGGCTGGTGGAGTCAAGGGATATGGAGAGAAGGCAGGCATGGGTTATTGATTGGGGATGATCAGCCATGATCATATTGAATGGTGGTGCAGGCTCGAAGGGCCGAATGGCCTACTCCTGCACCTAATTTCTATGTTTCTATGATCACAATAAATGGCGGTGCTGGCTTGAAGGGCCGAATGGCCTCCTCCTGCACCTATTTTCTATATTTTTCAATGTTTCTCTGTGTGCGTTTTCAATCTTCTGTACCTCTTGCCTGTTGAGAGAAGGGAGAAGAGGGAGTGACTGGTCCTTGATTATGCTGCTGGGTGGAGGCTGGTTTGTGTGGTGTTCCTGCCTGCACCTGCAACTTGGCATCATGTACAGCACAGAAAGTATGGGCCGAAGGGCCTGTCCCTGTGCAACACTTGACACTTTAGATTGAAGGTCAGAAGTGATAGGAGCAGAATTAGGCCATTCGGCCCATCAAGTCCACTCCGCCATTCAATCATGGCTGATCTATCTCTCCCTCCTAACCCCATTCTCCTGCCTTCTCCCCGTAACCCCTGACACCCGTACTGATCAATGATTTTCGAGATAAAGCGGCGAAACAGGTCCTTCATCCCTATCGCCCGTAGACTATCACTATCTTAGCCTACACACGATCAACAATTTACAGGAGCCAATTAACCTACAAACCTGCACGTCTTTGGAGTGTGGGAGGAAACCGGAGCACCCGGAGAAAACCCACGCCGTTCCACCCGTAGCCTGGGTGGAGCCTGGGTATCTGGCACTGCAAGGCAGCATCTCTACCGTTGTGCCCCCGAGCTGCCCCTCAGCCTTCATGAGTGGAATATATATTAATTTTTGTGATACTGATTATTGTGGCAACGTTATACCTCTAGCACCCTGGGCAAAGAATTACTATAAACAAATGGTTGAAGGCTCCATTAATGCAGCAGAGTAATACATGGCACTCACATTAAATGTTCTCCCACTAATGGTAGTGTCAGAAATACTGCGGCCCTTAAACTTGGACTTTTCTTTAAACTTCATCAACTTAGCTTAGTTTAGTTTACAGATACAGCGCGGAAACAGGCCCTTCGGCCCACCGAGTCCGCGCCGACCAGCAATCCCCGCACACTAACACTATCCCACACACACACACACTGGGGACAAATGACATCTATACCGAGCCAATTAACCTACAAACCTGCATGTCTTTGGAGTGTGGGAGGAAACCGACGATCTCGGAGAAAATCCATGCGGGTCACGGGGAGAACGTACAAACTCCGTACTCGCTGGCGCTGTGAGGCAGCAACTCTACCACGCAGCCCTAAATAGGACCGAGTGACACGTGAGGGAACTACGCAGCCCATTCTGCCAATACCAAATGCCAAACATTTCAGAAATGTTATCCAATGAATGTTGTCCCAAAACGCACACCTCCGGATTCAGGGACAGTTTCTTCCCAGCTGTTATCAGGCAACTGAACCATCCTACCAACAACCAGAGAGCGGTCCTGATCTGCTATCTACCTCATTGGTGACCCTCGGACTATTTTTGATCGGACTTTGCTGGCTTTACCTTGCACTAAACGTTATTCCCTTATCATGGATCTGTACGCCGTAAACGGCTCGATCGACTGGTTAGCGCGCAACAAAAGCTTTTCACTGTACCTCGGCACACGGGACAATGAACTAAACTGGCCTTTCCTCGACACCCATCACATTTTATCTTCGTTGAACGAGATGTCCATTTCGCTTCGGGAATTGTTATTGTTCCAAGCAGCGTTGCCCATTTCCATAACCGCTCTCTACGCCAGAAGGAAAGACAATTCCTCATCCCCCTTCAGAGTTGGATGCTAATTATCCTACTCTGGAGCCCTGTAATTAGAAACACTTAATTTCAACCAACTCGGGGGAATAACCTTTTATTATGCATGTACTTTATTCAGCACTCGTTCTTCTGAGGATAGGGCTACATCCAACTAACTTGGCAGTCTACAAGGGTGGTCCACCAATTCATTTGCCGTTATTATTTATTTGTGTAGATACATACATGTCGGTTCTGCAGTAGAGGTGCTGCCTTGCTGTCCCGCTTGGCGATTTTTTTAGGCAACTGCCGGCGACTGTCACAGTCGCGGCAGGTCGCCGAAAAACCGGCGACAACCGACGTCAACTTGGCGGCCACCTACGACAGCGCTCACGTCAGGAGAAGTCAAGCTACGCCCATTGGCATCAAACCCACTGTCGCCGAAAATGTTTCAACCCATGCTGAAATTTTAGCGGCGGCCGGAAAGACGCAACGACTTTTTGCACGACTGAGGAGACGACTCCCGGCGACCAGCGGCGAACACGTGGCGACAAACTAGTCGCCTGTAGTTGCCTATAGGACAGGCCCATTACAACGCTTACAGTATTAGAGACCCGGGTTCCATCCAGACTACGGGTGCTGTCTGTACGGAGTTTGTACGTTCTCCCGCGAACCGCGTGGGTTTTCTCCAAGATCTTCAGTTTCCTCCCACGCTCCAGGTTTGTAGGCTAACTGGCTTGGTGTAAATGTGAATTGTCCCTTGTGTGTGTGTGTGTGTAGGGTAGTGGGAGTGTGCAGGGATCGCTGGTCGGCACGGACTCGGTGGAGCGAAGGGCCTGTTTCCCCGCTCTATCTCTAAATTAAGATGCTGCTCTGAATCTCCTACCCGCCCAGCAAGCAAACGCACCTCTGTAATTGATATTGGTAAATAATGTCGTCACATCCACAGGTAATTTTAAAAAGCAACATTCTGAGTTTAACAGAGTTAGGTTTAGGCATATTTAATGTCACGTGTACAGGGGGTGACACTAAAACTAAACTACCCTGGGATTGTTCTCAGATACTGCTCGATGGCCAATTAATTAAATCTTTTGTCTAAGAGGGCGGCGGAGTGCAGGAACTAAAGCAAACAGGTTCACCGCTGGGCTGAAGAATAGGAACATGAACTGATTGCCGTCTTCACTGCTTCTAATGCCAAACACTCAGGCATGGAAAACAGGACATGCCTCCATGGACTGATGGTTTTCCTTATTAAAAACAAATGAATGGCTTGCACAGTAGGAGGTCAAACGGGAATGTGTGCGGTGCAGTCTGCAATTTCCTCTCTGGGAATTTCTGAAGGTATTCTGGAGGGCAGGTGGTGAGCAGTCATGGTGAACACCGATCCGGAGATAGGAAAACGACTTCACAGCAAAAACAAAGACCGTTTAGGTGAACCTTAAAAAGCGCGACCAAGATTGAGGGCGGCACGGCGGCGCGGCGGCAGAGTTGCTGCCTGACGGTGCCAGAGGGCCCGAGTTCGATCCTGACCGCAGCTACAATGCTGAGAACTATACTGAGAACTATAAAGGGCCTGTCCCACTGTATGAGGTAATTCACGAGTTCTCCCCCTGATTCCCCCTTGTATTCACTGGAGTTTAGAAGGATGAGGGGGGATCTTATAGAAACATATAACATTATAAAAGGACTGGACAAGCTAGATGCAGGAAAAATGTTCCCAATGTTGGGCGAGTCCAGAACCAGGGGCCACAGTCTTGGAATAAAGGGGAGGCCATTTAAGACTGAGGCGAGAAAAAACTTTTTCACCCAGAGAGTTGTGAATTTATGGAATTCCCTGCCACAGAGGGCAGTGGAGGCCAAGTCACTGGATGGGTTTAAGAGAGAGTTAGATAGAGCTCTAGGGGCTGGTGGAATCAAGGGATATGGGGAGAAGGCAGGCACGGGTTATTGATAGGGGACGATCAGCCATGAATGGCGGTGCTGGCTCAAAGGGCCAAATGGCCCCCTCCTGCACATATTTTCTATGTTTCTATGTTTCTATGAACTACGGAGAATGTTCGTAGCGGGTCCGTAGGAGTTCGTGGAGGTCTCGTAGCGACTGGTACGAGTAGAAAGTAACATTTTTTTTCGTCACAAGCATTTTTTACTCGTGGCCATTTTCCGCAGTGTTGAAAAAACATCACGAGTTCACCGGATTTCCCGAGTACCTACCATTACGCGTACGAGCCGCTACGTGATATCCACGAGCTCCTACGGGCCCGCTACGGACATTCTCCCAGTTCGAATCAGGGGAAAACTGGGGAGAACTCGTGAATTACCTCGTACAGTGGGACAGGCCCTTGATGCTCCTGTAAACCGAAAATGAAAATGGTTCCTTTGTTTATTTTGACCACCAGGTTCGAGAATAGTGACATCCCAACTTCCGCACGACACAGCTTTAGGGCTTCTCACAACATACAAACAAACAGAGGACAAAGGACATTTATTGTCACATACACCAATTGGTGTAGTGAAATTTGACTTGCCATGCAGCACACAGATAAAGATAAGACCCAACACTAAAGAATTAACAATGAACATAAAAACATCCCCCACAATGGTTCCCACTGTGGGGGAAAGCACAAAGTCCAGTCCCATCCCCATGTCCACCCATAGTCGGGCCTATTGAGGCCTTCGCAGTCGGCGCTACGGCGGCCCGATGTTTTAGGCCTTCTCGCCAGGTGTTGGTGTTCCGGCGTCGGGAGAGTCCTCACAGCGGCTTGGGACACCTGGAATGGCCGCTTCCCTACCGGAGTCCGTGGATTCCGAAGCCGGCAAGGCCGCGCCGGATGGAGCTCCACCACTGGTAATCTCGCCGAGAGATCCCAGGCTCCCGATGTTAAAGTTCAGCGCTGCCGCCCGCAGCCGGCCGCCCCGCAGTCCCGCAGCTCCGCGATGTTCACCTGCGGTCTCAGCATTCTGCAGCTCCAGCGCGACGACCCAGGCAAGGCACCGCCCGCTCCGCTCCCCGATGGCGCTCCAGCGCTGAGCCGCTGCCGAAGCCGAGGTTCTGGGCGGCCCCCTCAGGAAACGCCGCTCCAGGCCCGCTGGTAGGCCGTGAGGACGGGTCGACGGTGCAGCCCGGAGAAAAGCTGCCTCTCCGACCAGGTTGGGAGCAGGAAAAGCAGTTTCCCCCTTCACCCCCGCCCCCCCCCTCCCCCACCCCCCACAAAATAATATTGAACACCCAAACTCAGGAACTGCTTCTACGCCTCATTTGTCCGAATGCTCCGTCCTTATTACTGCCCGATTCACCTCTTCCCCATTAGAAACATAGAAACATCGAAACATAGAAATTAGGTGCAGGAGTAGGCCATTCGGCCCTTCGAGCCTGCACCGCCATTCAATGTGATCATGGCTGATCATCCAACTCAGTATCCCGTACCTGCCTTCTCTCCATACCCTCTGATCCCCTTAGCCACAAGTGCCACATCTAACTCCCTCTTAAATATAGCCAATGAACTAGCCTCAACTACCCTCTGTGGCAGAGAGTTCCAGAGACCCACCACTCTCTGTGTGAAAAAAGTCCTTCTCATCTCAGTCCTGAAGGATTTCCCCCTTATCCTTAAGCTGTGACCCCTTGTCCTGGACCTCCCCAACATTGGGAACAATCTTCCTGCATCTAGCCTGTCCAACCCCTATGTTCTATGTTTCTATGTTACCATGAATTTCCTAATCGCTCCTTTCACTACATAGATGCTGCCGCACCCGCTGAGTTTCTCCAGCACTTTTGTCTACCATGGATTTTCCAGCATCTGCAGTTCCTTCTTAAACAAAGCTTTTCACTGTACCTCGGCACACATGACAATAAAGGTCTTAGCCGAAACCTAAATCTGTTAAACTCTGAATGTTGCTTTTTTAAATTACCTGTGCACAGAAAGTAGTTTAATTGCTGTACGGGTATGAGGTTCAGCCTACCTTCTGGGTTTTATAAAATCACGAGAGAAATAGATCAGGTAGGTGCACAGAGTCCCTTGCCCGGAATTGGGGAGTCAAAGATGAGAGGACATAGCTTTAAGGTGAAGGGGAAAAGATTCAGTAGGAATCTAGGAGGTAACTTTCTCTCTCCATCTCTCCCCCTTCCTAGTTCTCCGACCAGTCTGAATGTCCCCCTGATTACATTTTGTACGCTTCAACTAGCTAACAAAAGTGGTACAAAAGTGGTACAAAACTGGGTGGTTTTGCAGATAGTGAAGGTGGTTGTGAACGATTGCAGTAGGATCTTGATCGATTGGCCAGGGGGACTGAGGAACGGTTGATGGTGAGAATAAAGTGTGAGATGCTGCAATTTAGGACGTCTAACAAGGGCAGGACCCACACAGTGAATGGTAGGGCTCTGGGGAGTGTTGTAGAACAGAGGGATCTAGGAGTGCAGGTGCATGGTTCCTTGAAGGTCGAGTCGCAGGTAGATAAAGCGGTCAAAAAGGTTTTTGGTACTTTGGCCTTCATCAGGCAGAGTATTGAGTATAGAAGTTGGGAGGTCATGTCGCAGTTATATAAGATGTTGGTGAGACCGGTTTTAGAGGATTGTGTTCAGCCATGTTATAGGAAAGATGTTGTCAAGCTGTAAAGGGCACAGAGAAGATTTACGAGGATGTTGCCAGGACTAGAGGGTGTGAGCTACAGGGAGAGGTTGAGTGGGCTGGGTCTCTATTCCATGGAGCGCAGGAGGATGAGGGGAGATCTTATATCAAAATCATGAGAGGAATAGATCGGAGAGATGCACAGAATCGTTTGCCCAGAGTAGGGGAATCGAGGACCAGAGGACATAGGTTTAAGGTGAAGGGGAAAAGATTTAATAGGAATCTAAGGGGTACTTTTTTCACACAAAGGATGGTGAGTTGGTGGAACGAGCTGCCAGAGGATGTAGTTGAGGCTGGGACTATCCCAACGTTTAAGAAACAGTTAGGCAGGTACATGGATATGACAGGTTTGGAGGGATATGGACCAAACACTGGCAGGTGGGACTAGTGCAGCTGGGACATGTTGGCCGGTGTGGGCAGGTTGTGCAGAAGGGCCTGTTTCCACACTGTATCACTCTATGACTCCAGACATGCTGTCTAATCCCTTGAGTTACTTCAGCATTTTGCGTCTATCTTCGGTGTAAGCCAGCATCTGCAGTTATTCCTGAGCAAAATAAGTTGAGTTTAGTTCAGTTTAGTTTATTGTCAGGTGTACCAAGGTACAGTGAAGAGTTTTTTGTTGCGTGCTACCCAGTCAGCGGGAAACTATACATGGTTACAGTCAACCAGTGTACAGGAACAGGATAAAGGGAATAACGTTTAGTGCAAGAATACAGACCAGCAACGTCTGAATGAAGATAGTCTGAGAGTCTTCAATGATGTTTGTGGACGATCAGCCACGATCATATTGAATGGCGGTGCTGGCTCCAAGGGACGAATGGCCGACTCCTGCACCTATTGTCTATTGTCTATTGATGTAGATAATGGATCAGGACCACTCTCTAGTTGAGGGAGGGTGGTTCAGTTGCCTGGATCGTAAGGTCATAAGGAATAGTAGAATTAGGCTGTTCGGCCCATCAATCATGGCTGATCTATCTCTTCCTCCTAACCCCATTCTCCTGCCTTCTCCCCATAACCCCTGACACCCGCACTAATCAAGAATCTATCTGCCTCTGCCGTAAAAATATCCACTGACTTGGCCTCCACAGCCTTCTGTGGCAATGAATTCCGCAGATTCACCACCCTCTGACTAAAGAGACCCAGGAGTATGGAATTTGATATGTAAGGTTGTTTTTAGGCAGTGCTCAGACACTCAATTTAACAGCAGTGAGGCATTGTCCGTGTGTTTTATCTGCCGTTTGTACTGGATAAATAAACGAGTCCTGCGTTTCATTTATGCTGCTTGTTTTATTGGTTCTCTGTTCCCATTTCCTTTGCTCCAGCTTGTACCTTGTGGCACGAGGGGAATTTTAGCTGGAGGATTGCTTCTGGCCTTTGGTGTTTGATCAAAATCACATGGCTTCCACTTCTTTAGACTTTAGACTCGAGAGAAAGCGTGCAGAACCAGGCCGTTCGGCCCCCCCGAGTCCGACCGACCAGCGATCCACTTCAGTTTGGTTTATTGCCGTGTGTACTGAGGTACAGTGAAAAGCTGTTGCTGCGTGCTGACCAGCCAGCGGAAAGACAACACATGATTACAGTCGAGGCATTGACATTGTACAGATGGGACGATGACCCGTACGGTAACACTATCCTACGCACTAGGGATGAATTACTATTATATCACAGCCAATAAGCCTTTAAACCTGTAGGTCTTTGGAGTGCAGGAAGAAACCAGAGCACCCACGGGGTCACGGGGAGAGCGTACAAACTCCGTACATAGAAACATAGAAACGTAGACAATAGGTGCAGGAGTAGGCCATTCGGCCCTTCGAGCCTGCACCGCCATTCAATATGATCATGGCTGATCATCCAACTCAGTATCCCGTACCTGCCTTCTCTCCATACCCCCTGATCCCATTAGCCACAAGTGCCCCATCTAACTCCCTCTTAAATATAGCCAATGAACTGGCCTCAACTACCTTCTGTGGCAGAGAATTCCACAGATTCACCACTCCCTGTGTGAAAAATGATTTTCTCATCTCGGTCCTAAAAGACTTCCCCCTTATCCTTAAACTGTGACCCCTTGTCCTGGACTTCCCCAACATCGGGAACAATCTTCCTGCATCTAGCCTGTCCAACCCCTTAAGAATTTTGTAAGTCTCTATGAGATCCCCCCTCAATCTTCTAAATTCCAGCGAGTACAAGCCGAGTCTATCCAGTCTTTCTTCATATGGAAGTCCTGCCATCCCAGGAATCAGTCTGGTGAATCTTCTCTGTACTCCCTCTATGGCAAGAATGTCTTTCCTCAGATTAGGAGACCAAATCTGTATGCAATACTCCAGGTGTGGTCTCACCAAGACCCTGTACAACTGCAGTAGAACCTCCCTGCTCTTGTACTCAAAACTGTCTTGTACAGACAGCACCCGTAGTCAGGATCGAACCCGGGTCTCTGGCGCTGTGAGGCTAAGAGATTGTCAAAAAGACAGATCTTCTTGAAGATTAACTCAACGAGTAACCTTAGCGCAAGTGCGGGAACATCTTAACTATGATGTGTAGGGAGGAACTGCAGATGCTGGTTTAAACCGAAGATAGACACAAAAAACTGGAGGAACTCAACGGGCCAGACAGCAGCTGGTCAAAGGTCATAAGTGATAGGAGCAGAATTAGGCCATTCGGCCCATCAGGTCTCCTCTGCCATTCAATCGTGGTTCTCTGGAGAGAAGGAATGGGTGACGTTTCGGGTCGAGCCCCTTCTTCAGACAATGAGTCAGGGGAGAGGGAAACGAGAGATATAGACGGTAGCTTCTTCCTCTTCTTGTCTAAAGTTGTAGGACAACTCGTTCTGTTTGATCTTATATGATCGTGCACGCCAGGTTGATTGCATTCGTCGATGCCGGGCGGACCACGTGAAGGTTGCAACCTCCCACCCCGGACGGCAGCTATAACTATGATTCCCTTCACTGCAGTGTGAAAGGATAGAAACATAGAAAATAGGTGTAGGCCATTCGGCCCTTCGAGCCAGCACCGCCATTCTTTACCTTTTTACTTTACTTCATCACTTTATTGTCATTGTGGTCGAGCAGACAACAAAATCCAGGCGCGCTGCCTGAGGGCAGCTCAAATAGACAAGAGACAAAATAGCAATCAATAAGATACTATTAAGCAATAAGATACTGCACTCAGAAGGTCATTGTCAGAATATAAGATATTGCACAAATTAGTATTATAAAAATAAATATTATCAATGAAGAGACAAAAATCGATGTAAGATCACGGAATAGCAAGACAATTGTGCACAAAGCCCCTGGCACTGATATTCGGAGAGTTACCCTGGAGAGGTTCTTAGAATAGCTCGATCATTCCACTAACTCTCAGTTACTTCAACTGTTGACTGCAGGTCCAATAATTCACGTAATCTTTTCCAAATGAGTTATGTACTTAAAATGTCAGGACCTGCATGAGCCCCTCATGTCATTTACAATGAATGTACGGATCCGATTGCAGCTTTCTGAGAGGTGTTTGGAACGATATACAGTTAGGAAGAGTTTAGAGACCTGTCGGCCAATTGCAGGGCAATGGGACCAGCACAAAGCGCCAACTTGGTCGGCACGGACAAGGTGGGCTGAAGGGCCTTTTTTCGTGCTATAGTGGCTCTATAATCTGATATATATTTGATAAAATATTCGGAGATTGACAGATTCTTGATTAGTACGGGTGTCGGGGGTTATGGGGAGAAGGCAGGAGAATGGGGTTAGGAGGGAGTGATGGATCAGCCATGGAGTAGACTTGATGGGCCGAATGGCCTAATTCTGTTCCTAGAACGTACGAGCTTATGAACTTATATTTCAATCAGGTCACTAATTTTACAACCTAATGTCATCTCCTAGTAATTTAGGCTCTCTTTCAATCCAAGAAATTGAAACTCTGGAGAAATGTGATATTCCATGGAATCATTTAATGTAAAATGGATGACATCAGCGCCAGAGCGACGCGTCCAAGTTTTGTTTCCAAATTCCGTCATTCAATTGGACCAAAGCATGAATATGCTTCATGTCATGCGTTTCACTTTACATGGAGGTGAGAATTTAATAAACCACTAATAATTAGCAGAGATATTGATTTGCACGATAACTGTTGTATATGGAGAATAGGGCAGTTATGGAGGGATATGGACCAAAGGCGGGCAAGTAAGACTAGTGTAGCTGGGACATGCTGGACGGAGTGGGCAAGTTGGGCCAAAGGGCTCGTTTCCACACTGCATCACTCTATGACTATGAGTTAAGGATTCAGTTCTGCCTTCCAAACTAATAATTGAACATATTTTACGCTTCTTTGCTTCTTTGCCTACTTTTTGCTTTGGCTGGATTTTCTTGAAGAAATTCAACTTCTGAGTTATAAACAGAGAACTGCAGAAGCTAGTTTTGCAATGAGGTTCACAAAGTGCCGGAGTAACTGAGCGGGTCAGGTAGCATCTCCGGAGAACATGCATAGGTGGCGTTTCTGGCCGGGACCCTTCTTCATACTGGCTTCAATCACCTGTTCACATTAGTTGTCTGTGGTCCCACTTTCTAATCCACTCTCTAAATACCACAACAGGCAGCAGTCCTGAACTACCCTCAACCGCCTCGGACTATCCTTGGTCGGACTTCGCTGGCTTTACCTTGCACTAAACGTTATTCCCTTATCACTGGGCTTTAGAAGGATGAGAGGGGATCTTATAGAAATATATAACATTCTTAAGGGATTGGACAGGCTGGATGCACGGAAAAATGTTCCCCATGTTGGGGGAGACAAGGCCCAGGGGTCACACAGTTTCAAAATAAGGGGTCGCCCATTTAGGACTGCGATGAGGAAAAACTTTTTCACCCAGAGAGTTGTGAATCTGTGGAATTCTCTGCCACAGAAGGCAGTGGAGGCCAATTCACTGGATGGTTTCAAGAGGGAGTTAGATATAGGTCTTAGGGCTAATGGAATCAAGAGATAGAGGGAGAAAGCAGGAACGGGGTACTGATTTTGGATGAACAGCCATGATCATATTGAGTGCCGGTGCTGGTTCGAAGGGCTGAATGGCCTGCACTTATGTTTCTATGTTTCTATACACTTTAATGGCTCGATTGTAATCACGTATAGTCTTTCCGCTGACTGGATAGCCACGCAACAAAAAATCTTTTCACTGTACCTCGGTACACGTGACAATAACCATATAACAATATCACAATTACAGCACGGAAACAGGCCTTCTCGGCCCTTCCAGTCTGTGCCGACCATTTATTTTCCCCTAGTCCCATCTACCTGCACTCAGACCATACCCCTCCATTCCCTTCCCGTCCACATACCTATCCACTTTACTTTTAAATGTTAAAATCGATCCTGCCTCCACCACTTCTGCTGGAAGATCAATAGACTAAACTAACTACCTAATCTCTGGAGAATGTAGATAGATGACGTTTCAAGTCGAGACCCTTCTTCAGACCCAGAAGGTGTTGAGACAGAAGAGTCCTGAGATGTTGCCTGACCCACTGAGTTACTCCATTACGTTGTGTCCCTTTGTGTAAACCAGCATCTGTGGTTCCTTGTTTCTTCCCTACACACCAGGGGCGATCTACATCAGCCGAGTAACACATAACCCCACACGTCCCTGGGATAGACTTCAGCGATACAGTGTGGAAACAGGCCCTTCGGCCCTAATGTGTCCGCACCAGCCAGCGACCACCCTGTACTCCGCCACTATCCCACACACTAGGGACAATTTACAGAAGCCAATTCACCTACAAGCTTGGAGTGTGGGAGGAAACCGGTGCTCCTGTAGAAAACCCACCTGTCCCACGGAGAACGTGTTGGATGTGGATTTAGATGTAATACGCTGAAAACACCCCTCGGTAGAGCATCACTCAGCACTCTGATGGTGGGGGACATGCTATTCGAGATGGAGATGCTTCTGGAGTTGCATCTTTGTATGTGTTGCTGTTTTGGAGATCTCTGGTGCTGGCTGGTAGGGTATTCCAATCCCCTGCTGCCTTGACGAAAAGCGAACTCCGTACAGGCAGCACCCGAGGTCAGAATCCAACCCGGGTCTCTGGTGCTGCGAGGCAGCAACTCTACCAGTCGCGCCACCATGCCCACCCCGTGGGATGAGGGAGCAACCACGGAGCACCCGGAGGAAACCCACCTGGGACACAGGGAGAACGTGCAAACTCCGCGCAGGCAGCACCCGAGGTCAGGATCTCAAACCCGGGTCTCCGGCGCTGCAAGGCGGCAACGCTACCCTCTGCGCCACCGTGCCACCCCCTCCCCCGCCATCCTTAAAACAGCAAGGAAAACCCAGGAAATTCCCCTGCACTGGTCAGCCTGCGTCACGTTACTCCTTATACCTCTCTGAATGGAAAACGAACATCTCAAGTAATTTCTCTATTAATTTTCACTGTACCTTCAAGATGAAAATGATTACAATAAATGGCACTGACTCTGCTGGAATCACAGCTTTAATAACTGCACATACAGCTCTGTGGAGAGGGGGGGAGAAAATATACACACACACACACACACACAGTTTGCAGTTAAGACTCATTGGACGTGTATGGAACATTTCAGAGGGAGACTGGTATTTAATTACTGGCTGTACTTTTGGCTGCAAGATACGCAGGGTTGTCCATCTCCCTCCCCCAAGGCTGAAGACACAGTGAACAGTGAGCGCTGAGGTTTGGCTCCGCGTAATGAATGGGTTTCTGCATCACCGTGCTCACTGATAGTGTTAACTCGGTGTCAAACAGGGTCCCTTGGTCACAGAGCACGAGGGAAGGCAGTGTGGACCGCTGTGTTGGTGAGCAGCGCACACAGCTACGCTTTCTGGGCTGGTGCCACCGCTTAATACATTTCAATCTAACATCTGGCGAAAATTAATTCCTCAACTCTCCACGAGAGCACAATAAAAGGAATTAAACAGTAAAGGTATATTAATTAACCCTGCGTGCACTAGACTGTGGCAGGCTCCCTGGAGACATATTTATTTTCTTAAACAAGAGAAATAAATAGAGAAAATGAAAAGAGAGAGTGCTGGAGTAACTCAGCGGGTCAGGCAGCATCTGTGGGGAACATGGACAGGTGACGTTTCACAGAGTGCTGGAGTAACTCAGCGGGTCAGGCAGCATCTGTGGAGAACATGGACAGGTGACGTTTCACAGAGTGCTGGAGTAACTCAGCGGGTCAGGCAGCATCTGTGGAGAACATGGACAGGTGACGTTTCACAGAGTGCTGGAGTAACTCAGCGGGTCAGGCAGCATCTGTGGAGAACATGGATAGGTGACGTTTCACAGAGTGCTGGAGTAACTCAGCGGGTCAGGCAGCATCTGTGGAGAACATGGACAGGTGACGTTTCACAGAGTGCTGGAGTAACTCAGCGGGTCAGGCAGCATCTGTGGAGAACATGGACAGGTGACGTTTCACAGAGTGCTGGAGTAACTCAGCGGGTCAGGCAGCATCTGTGGAGAACATGGACAGGTGACGTTTCACAGAGTGCTGGAGTAACTCAGCAGGTCAGGCAGCATCTGTGGAGAACATGGATAGGTGACGTTTCACAGAGTGCTGGAGTAACTCAGCAGGTCAGGCAGCATCTGTGGAGAACATGGATAGGTGACGTTTCACAGAGTGCTACAGTAAAGGGCCTGTCCCACCAGCATGCAACTCTATGCGATGAGCGCGATCAAACTAGAAGCGGGGGCCGCGCGGAGGTCGGGTGATCCCCTGTACAGGGCCGTTCCCACTAGCATGCGCCTGCAAGCGGCAAGCGCAACCAAACCAGCAGTAGGGGCCGCGCGGAGGTCGGGTGAGTGGCGCAACGCGGCGCAAAGTGAGGCGATCTTGGAGCGAAGTCTAAGGTAAGTTCGCCAGGACAGAGAGGGGCACACAGAGAGGGGCACCAAGGCACACACACACAGAGGGCCACGGAGCCACACACATAGAGGTTCACGGAGGCACCTACAGATAGGTTCACGGAGGCACGATGTCGAGGCGGTGTGTAAACGTCGAGGCGACTGCGAGCTGACAAGCCGTTGCCGCGCGGAATTTTTGGACATTGTCAGTTTTTCGGAGCCCCGCGCGATGTCGGGACGAACTCCGCACAATTCCGCACGGCTCCGGCAATCGAAGTGGGACCGGCCCCGCGACGCCGGACGGCTCAAGCGACCATGTTAGGTCGCGCTCATCGCATGGAGTTGCATGCTGGTGGGACAGGCCCTTAACTCAGGGGGTCAGGCAGCATCTGCGGAGAACATGGATACTGCAGGTGACGTTTCGGGTCGGGACCCTTCTTCAGACACGTGACCCGAAACGCCACCTATCCATGTTCTCCAGAGATGCTGCCTGACCCGCTGAGTTACTCCAGCACTCTGTGAAACGTCACCTATCCATGTTCTCCACAGATGCTGCCTGACCCGCTGAGTTACTCCAGTACTCTGTGTCAATTTATCGTTCCGTGTTTCTATATGGATAGGCAACGTTTCGGATCGGGATCTCTCTTCAGGCTACATCCCGACCCCGTAACCTCATCAGTCCAAAGAAAGATCCCGATTCAAAACGTTACCAATCCATGGTCATAGTCAGAGAGTTATACAGCGTGGAAGCAAGCTTGCCCACGCCGACCAACATGTATTCCTGTATTCTTGTATTCACTGGGGTTTAGAAGGATGAGGGGGAATCTTATAGAAACATATAAAATTATAAAAGGACTGGATAAGCTAGATACAGGAAAAATGTTCCCAATGTGGGGCGAGTCCAGAACCAGTGGCCACAGTCTTAGAATAAAGGAGAGGCCATTTAAGACTGAGGTGAGAAAAAACTTTTTCACCCAGAGAGTTGTGAATTGGAGGCCAAGTCACTGGATGGATTTAAGAGAGTTAGATAGAGCTCTAGGGGCTAGTGGAGTCAAGGGCTATGGGGAGAAGGCAGGCACGGGTTATTGATTGGGGACGATCAGCCATGATCGCAATGAATGTCGGTGCTGGCTCGAAGGGCCGAATGGCCTTCTCCTGCTCCTATTTTCTATGTTTCAATGTTCCTATGTTCCATCTACACGTCCCACCTGCCTGCATTTGGCATATTTCCCTCTAAACCCGTCCTATCCATGTACCTGTCTAACTGTTATGATAGTACCTGCCTCAACTACTTCCTCTGGCAGCTCGTTCTATGTACCCACCACGCTTTGTGTGTAAAAGTTACTCCTTAAATTCCTTTAAAATCTTTCCTCCCTCATGTTAAACCTATGTCCTCTGGTGCTCACTTCCCCTACTCTGGGCGTAGGTAGAGTGGATGTGGAGAGGATGTTTCCACAGGTGGGAGAGTCTAGGACCAGAGGGCACAGCCTCTGAACTAAAGGGCGCTGTTTTAGAAAGGAGGTGAGGAGGAACTTCTTTAGTCAGAGGGTGGTGAATCTGTGGAACTCATTGCCACAGAGGGATGTGGAGGCCAAGTCAGTGGATATTTTTAAGGCAGAGGCAGACAAATTCATGATTGGAATGGGTGTCAAGGGTTATGGGGAGAAGGCAGGAAAATGGGATTAAGGGGCAGAGATCAGGCACGATTGAATGGCGGAGTGGACTCGATGGGCCGAATGGCCTAATTCTACTCCTATAACTTGTGAACGTGAAGCCCTGACAATGTCTCCAGAGCTCTCCAGCGATGCTGCCGGACAGGCATCACATCCCAGTTGAACTGGCTACTTTCCTCAAGTATCGCATTGCTGAAGGAGGCCTTTCTGCCCATCAAGTCTACGGTGCCTCGGAGAGCAATCACGACAAACTCTTACCCCTAAGCACCGCAGCGGCAGACTTGCTGCCTCACAGCGCCAGAGACCCAGGTTCCACATTCCAGCTGTCTGTAGGGAGTTTTGTACGTTCTCCCCGTGACCTGCGTGGGTTTTCTCCGAAACTTGGCTCGGCAGTTGTCCCTAGTGCGTGTAGGGTGGTGTTAATGTGCGGGGATCGCTGGTCGGCACGGACCCGGTGGGCCGAAGGGCCTGTTTCTGTGCTGTATCTCTGAACTAGACTAAACTAAAGGTAGACACAACATTTTGTAGTATCTCAGCGGGACAGGCAGCATCTCCGGAGGGAAGGAATGGGTGATTATTAGGTTAGTTTAGATACAAGATACAAGATACATTTATTTGTCACATGTGCCAGTTGGCACAGTGAAATGTGATCACCATACAGCCATACAGTAAAATAAAGAACACACACACAGAGTAGATAGAATTCAACATAAAACATCCCCCCACAGCAGGATCAAAGTTTCCCGCTGTGAGGGAAGGCACCAAAGTCAGTCTCTCCCTCTACTTTTCCCCAATGTTCCCCCGTGGTTGGGGCCTCCCCCAGCCCTCCGCTATCGCCGCTCCGGGCGGCCCGATGTTCAGGCCCCGCTCCCCGGGGTGATGTAAGTCCGACGTCGGGGCTGGGGGACGTCCTCAGCGGCCTGGACCCTGAGTCGGCCCCCCCCTCCTACCGGAGGCCGCGGCTCCCAAAGTCCGCAGGCCGCGCCGGGTGGAGATTCAACGCTGGAGGCCCCCGGCAAAGGGCCCCAGGACTCCACGATGACGGTCAACGCCGCCCGCGTTGGGAGCTCTCCCCAAACCAGAGCTCCACGATGTTGGAGCAGCGGGCCCAACGCTCCGGAGCTCCAATGGCGACCCAGGTAGGCATCGCCCGCTCCGTGGTGACTCCAGCGCCGCCGCCGCTGTCGCGGCTCTGGTCCGGTACCCGGTCCCCGGCAGGAAAGGCCGCTCCGATCCAGGAGGTAGGCCGCGAGGAAGGGGGGGGGGCGAGGACGCGACTCGGAGAAATAGTCGCGTCCTTGCCAGGAAGCGACTGGGAGTTAGTTTCCCCCTTACCCTGCCCCCCTCCCCCACATAGAAAAGTCAAAGTTTCCCCCAAAAAAACACACTTTAAACAAACTAAAAATTTAAAAAAAGATTGAAAAAGATTGTAGGCAGAAGCTGGCGTCAGCGCAGCGCCCCTATCCCAAAGTTTACAGATATAGGTTACATCTCTAAACTAACCTAAGCTGAACTAAACTAAATTAAACCTCTCTCTGTAGCGCAGGCTGCCATCCTGTGAAATGGGCCTGTCCCACTTTCACGACCTAATTCACGACCTCTGCCGAGTTTGCCCTTGACTCGTACTTGCAGCATGGTCGCCACGAGGCCGTAGGTAGGTAGGTCGTAATCCCCTGCCTGGAACGATGATGCTAAAGTCTATATGGGAATCTGATGCACACTAGAGTGGAGAAGATGGCACCGGCTTATGGAGAATGGACGGAGGAGTGGGACGAAATGGATACTTCTTCGAAATAGCCGACACAAGACTGTGGCAGACTGGAAGGTATTCGAAAGATAGGCACAGAAATGCTGGAGTAACTCAGCGGGGCAGGCAGCATCTCTGGAGGAAAGGAATGGGTGACGTTTCGGGTCGAGACCCTTCTTCAGACTGAGAGTCAGGGGAGATAGAGGGAAACGAGAGATATAGATGGTGATGTAGAGAGATAGGGAACAAATGAATGAAAGATATGCCAAAAAGTAGCGATGATCAAGGAAACAGGCCCTTGTTAAATGTAGACTGGGCGATGGTTTTGCTGGACACCTTTGCTCAGCCCGCCTCAACCTCCGTTAGTTTAGTTTGGAGATACAGCGCGGAAACAGGCCCTTTGGCCCATCCAGTCTGCACTGACCAGTGATCCCTGCATATTAACACAAGCCTACACACACTAGCGATAATTTACACTAATACCAAGTATACAAACCCAAGCCAATGAACCTACAAACCTGCACGTCTTTGGAGTGTGGGAGGAAACCGGAGATCTCGGAGACAACCCACTCGTTGAACGTACAAACTCCGTACAGACAGCACCCGTAGTCGGGATCGAACCTGGGGCTCCGGCGCTGCATTCACTGTAGGGCAGCAACTCTGCCGCTGCGCATTGTGGCGGTTGCTGGACACTTTAATTCCCCTTCCCATTCCCACACTGACCTTTCTGTCCTCGGTCTCCTCCATCGCCAGAGTGAGGCCAAACGCAAATTGGAGGGACAGCATCTCATATTTCGCTTGGGCAGCTCGCAGCCCAGTGGTATGAATATTGATTTCTCTAACTTCAGCTCGCCCCGGCTTTCCCTCTCTCTCCATCCCTCCCCCACCCAAGTTGCACCAGCTTCTCACTTTCACCCAACATACAGCCAACAATGGCCTGTTTCCTTCATCATCGTTACTTTTTTTGCATATCTTTCATTCATCGGTCTTTATCTCTCCACATCACCGTCTATATCTCTCGTTTCCCTCATCCCTAACCAGTGTGAAGAAGGGTCACCCATTCCTTCTCTCCAGAGATGCTGCCTGTCCCGCTGAGTTACTCCAGCCTTTTCCGCCTATCTTCGGTTTAAACCAGCATCTGTTGGTCCTTGGTAGACAGAAATGCTGGAGAAACTCAGTGAGTGACCTGCAACGACCTATGATGGGTGCGGGCAGTCGCCGAAAAGGTCTTGTAAGTGGGACAGGCCCCATTACAGACATTCTAATGTACCCCAGCATTGCAGACCACCCTGTGTCCATTAAAAACAAAACCCCACTAGACCTGCATGTGATAACGTCACACTGATAAACTGTAATCGATAACCAGATTAATCGTACACTGAATGTGAATTTTAAAAAACACAGCGATTTTTTTGATCGGGCTTAACGATCTTCCACAATGATAATGCAGAACACACTTAAAAATAACTGTGCATTGGTTGGTAGGGACAAGGCAGGACCTGACTGCTCGCGAGGTGGAGGTATTTCTGAGTTGAAAGCTGGATCAGTTTCACCTTTTTAGCCGCGGAACTTATTAAAACAAAATAATTCCTAAAGAAGATGCGATTGCCCTTTTAACAACCACCCGTACATCTGGATTTCATTCCTTCCCCTGGCTGGTTTTAATCTATTTGCTGGCGAATGCTGAGGGGAGCTGTCTTAACGACACAAATATAAAAATGGCAGCCACTAATGTAGACTGCCTGAAGACCCCGTGATGGTGGATAGGAAGAGGCCACCGACATCTAAGTCCTCATACCGTTCCTGGCATTATGGATTTGGTGTGAATCCACCATTTGTTTGTCTGGCATTGGACGGTCTTGGTTTTCATTATATTCTGAGCAGCATCTGATATCTCAAAACTCATTTACATGCTCCATAATCCCGGTGCAGCCTTCAGTGAAATGATGAGTGCCCACAGGCCCGGCAGCTAATGGATTCTGCAACGAATTGGCAGCTCCATTAACACTGTCTTCAAAGTAATTTGTTTGTGACTGTTTGTGTGTGTGTGTGTACGTGCGTGTATGAGTGTGCGTGTATGAGTGTATGGGTGTGTGTGCAGGTAGAGTTGCTGCCTCACAGCGCCAGAGACCCGGGTTCGATCCTGACTAAGGATGCTCTCTCTGTCTGAGTGGCGTTTGCACGTTCTCCCCGTAACCTGCGTGGGTTCTCCGGTTTACTCCAAAGACGCGTGGGTTGGTAGGTTAACTGTCCCTCATTCATTGAGAGCGGATGCAGAAGTGTGAGCGGGTGATTAGTGGGAGATGTGGACTTGATGGAGCCTTCCGCAAAAGCAAAGATGATTTACTTCCCGGTCATTTCCTCTTCCCTCCTGTCCTGTTGTGCAGATGATGTGTCTGCACTTTCTCTGTAGCTGTAAAACTACAGGTCCTCTACCGTTTTTATGGCACCCGTGGTTCCAGAGCCTTGCTATATAATCCGTGTTGCCGGACCAACAGAGGTCACAAGAGAGGTTCAACGTTACGGGAACGTTCCGCCTCGTCCGCCGAGGGGCCACGACACCGGCCCGCAAAGTCGGCCTCGGAAGTCGGCCGTGGGAACGGATTTGCCGGCTCCGAAATGTTTCCAGATTCCGAAATTCCACCCGCCGATTGGCCGACAGGGGTCCCGAGATCGGCCGCCTCACCCATTTTCGGGGGAACCTCGGGGGGGGTTTCAAGTGCGCTCTCGTAATTTTGTCCGGGTTGGGGGAGACATGGGACCAATAGTTGCCGGTAAACCGGTGGTGGTGGACACATACGGGCATCGCCAGTCCAGTCCGCACGTGAGCATTGTGGCTATTGTCACAATCACAATAATACTTTATTAGCCAAGTATGTTTTGCAACATACAAGGAATTTCATTTGCCAGGTCAGTCACACAAATAAAAAGCAACGGAACGCACAAAATACATTTACACATAAACATCCACCACAGTGACTCCTCCACGCTCCTCACTGTGATGGAAGGTGAAAAAAAGTTCCATCTCTTCCCTTTGTTCTCCCGCGGTCGAGGGCCTCAAGCCTTCCGTTGACGGGACGATCTTCACTCCCGTAGCCGTTGGTCAATGAAGCTCCTGCATTGGGCAGATGTCAGCTCCCCCGCGCCTGACGATTGAACCCCCGCTTTGGGGCTGGTCGTACCTTCCACGACGTTGGAGCTCCCGACATCCACGGCCTCTCCCGAGTCTGCGAGCTCCCGATATAAAGCCCGCAGGCTGGAGCGATCTTAGGCAAGGGATTGACTCCGATGTTAAGTCCACGCCCCGCGGTGGGGCCCCAAGGCCTGTCCGAGGAGGCCTCCATCTCCATCGAAGGTAGGCCGCAGAGCGACCGGAGAATGCGATCCGAAAATTAATCTCAGCTCCGGCAAGGTACGAAACTGAGAAAAAAGTTTCCCCCTCCCCCTCCCCCCCACATAAAACAAACCGGAGAACATTTACCCAAACTTTTAACACGCTAAAAATAATAAAAAAACGAAAAAACAAACAGACTGTTGGCGGGGCTGCCAATCATGCAGCGCCCCCTGGTGACTATCACGGCTTTTTGAAGGGCACGTGGATGAGATGGGCCGATGTTCCCTGTGTGACTGGATGATTCTATGACCATGTTAGCTTCCTGTTTCTCAAGGAATAAGGTGCGGCACGGTGGCGCAGCGGTAGAGTTGCTGCCTCGCAGCGCCAGAGACCCAGGTGCCATCTGTACGGAGTTTGCACGCTCTCCCCTTAACCGCGTGGGTTTTCTCCGGGTGCTCCGGTTTCCTCCCACACTCCAAAGACGTGCGGGTTTGTAGGTGAATTGGCTTTGGCAAATGTAAATTGTCCCTATTTGAGTGTAGGATATTGTTAATGTGTGGGGATCGCTGTTAGGTCAGGACTCGGTGGGTGGAAGGGCCTGTATATAAAATGCTTAAAGGGCCTGTCCTACAAGCATGCAACTCTATGCGATGAACGCGATCAAACTAGAAGCGGGGGGCGCGCGGAGGTCGGGTGATCCCCTGTACAGGGTCGTTCCCACTAGCATGCGCCTGCATGCGGCAAGCGCGACCAAACCGGCAGCGAGGGCCGCGCGGAGGTCGGGTGAGTGGCGCAACGCGGCGCAAAGTGAGGCGAACTTGGAGCGAAGTCTAAGGTAAGTTCGCCAGGACAGAGAGGGGCACACAGAGAGGGGCACAGAGGCACACACGCACACAGGGCCATGGAGCCACACACATAGAGGGTCACGGAGGCACCTACAGATAGGTTCACGGAGGCACGATGTCGGGGCGGTGTGTAATGCGGCGACTGCGAGCCGACAAGCCGTTGCCGCGCGGGATTTTTGGACATAGTCAGTTTTTCGGAGCCCTGCGCGATGTCGGGACGAACTCCGCACAATTCCGCACGGCTCCGGCGATCGAAGTGGGACCGGCCCCGCGACGCCGGACGGCTCAAGCGACCACGTTAGGTCACGCTAATCGCATAGAGTTGCATGCTGGTGGGACAGGCCCTTAAGGCATTGGGCAGGCTAGAGGCAGGAAAAATGTTCCCAATGTTGGGGGAGTCCAGAACCAGGCAGGGGTCACTGTTTAAGATTAAGGGGAAGGCCATTTATAAATATAAATTGTCCCTAGTGTGTGTAGGATAGTGTTAGTGTGCAGGGATCGCTGGTCGGCGCGGACTCGGTGGGGCGAAGGGCCTGTTTCCGCACTGTATCTCCAAACTAAACTCAACTAAACTTCAATTCAGAGACTTTGTGAAATTGGCTTTGAATGCTTCTAAGCTGGATATAACTCAGCTACATTGGACATGAATAAAGTTTGGAGCAGGAAGATTAAGGTGCTAAAGAAAATAACATCAATTTTGGATGTTTTACTTTTAATCAATGTTCCACAAAACCTCCCATTTCATTGAGAGCCGCGAGGGTTTTGATGTAACGGACTCTCCCTGCAGGAGAAGGAATGAAACTAAACACAATTCTTCACAGGTCCAAGGTGTCTGCCTTCAATCAATCGGAGCGTTCCCCAGTGTTACTTAAAATAAAAGGCCATGGCTTTGAAGAGAGCTCAGTGCTCAGGCAGCTTATGCACGTACTGCATTCAGGGTTGCTCATTGCCACGCGATACATTCGCCTTCCTTTAGACTAGACTTTGCAGAAACAGGCCCTTCGGCCCACCGAGTCCGTGATGCCCAGCGATCCCCGCACACTAATACTATCCTACACACACTGGGGACAATTTACATTTATACCAAGTCAATTAACCTACAAACCTGCACCTCTGGAGTGTGTGAGGAAACCGAAGATCGAGGAGAAAACTCATGCAGCATCCACCGAAAATGCTCGCCGCCGCGCTCCCCAGCGCCCTCACTACGTTCAGTCATCTTCCTCCTTTGTTCACCCATGGTCTTGGCCTTAGAACTCTCCGCATTCCCCGGGTCCGATGTCCGAAGCCCTCGCGTCGGGATGACGGAAACTCTGACGTCGGTGCGGATCGGAACACTCCGCAATTACAGCACAGAAACAGGCCTTCTCGGCCCTTCCAGTCCGTGCCGACCATTTATTTTCCCCTAGTCCCATCTACCTGCACTCAGACCATACCCCTCCATTCCCTTCCCGTCCATATACCTATCCACTTTACTTTTAAATGTTAAAATCGATCCTGCCTCCACCACTTCTGCAGGAAGATCATTCCACACAGCCACCACTCTCAGAGTAAAGAAGTTCCCCCTCATGTTATGCCTAAACTTCTGTCCCTTAATTCTCATGTCATGCCCTCTTGTTTGAATCTTCCCTACCCTCAATGGGAAAAGCTTATCCACGTCAACTCTGTCTATCCCTTTCATCATTTTAAAGACCTCAATCAAGTCCCCCCTTAACCTTCTGCACTCCAAAGAATAAAGACCTAACTTGTTCAACCTTTCTCTGTAACTTAGTTGCTGGAACCCAGGCAACATTCCAGTAAATCTGCTCTGTACTCTCTCTATTTTGTTGACATGATTACAATCAGTGTATAGATACAGGATAAGGGGTACAGCTCAAGATCAAACTGATTAAAGATAGTTCGAACATCTCCAATGAGGTAAATGACAAATCAGGACTGTTGGTGAGTGCTCCTGTTGTCCAACCCAGCACAGAGACAGAGCTGATGAAAAGACGCCCAGGAGCGTCACATTTGGCGTACCCTGGTCACTTATTGCAGGGGTCGGGCAACCTTGTTCTGCATCGGGGCTGGGACGCATGCCTGTTCAGATGGCGGGCCACATCTATCACGTGTACACACGGATCCCGCCCCGGATGGCAGGCATCAAATCACGTGTTCACAGAAGGTAGACAAGAAATGCTGGAGAAACTCAGTGCAATCCTTGCATGTCTCACCCGCTGAGTTTCTCCAGCATTTTTGTCCACCTTCGATTTTTCCAGCATCTGCAGTTCTTTCTTAAACGTCTTCACAGAAGGTGCGCGGCCGTGAGGTGCAGCCAGAGCTCGGGGAAGCGCTCGGCGGGCTGGTTGATTACGGGGAGAAAACCCCGCCTGCAGGCCGGATGATTTTGGGGTACGGGCCGCATCCGGCCCGGGGGCCGTAGGTTGCCGACCCCTGACTTATCGGAAAGATGGCATCTGGTCTTCTCAAATGTTTTTTTTTTTCCCTTAATTGATATAGTTAGCATTGGGACAGTTTAGTTTAGTTTGGAGATACAGCGGGGAAACATAGAAACATTGAAAATAGGTGCATGAGTAGGCCATTCAGCCCTTCAAGCCAGCACCGTCATTCAATATGATCATGACTGATCGTCAAGAAGCAGTACCCCGTTCATGCTTTTTCCCATATTCCTTGATTCCCTAAGAACTCCATCTATGGTAACTCTCTCTTGAAAACATCTGGTGAATTGGCCTCCACTGCCTTCTGTGGCAGAGAATTCCACAGATTCACAACTCTCTGGGTGAAAGGGTTTGTCCTCATCTCAGTCCTAAATGACCGACCCCTTAATCTCAAACTACGACTCCTGGTTCTGGACTCCCTCAACGTTGGGAGCATTTTTCCTGCATGTAGCCTGTCCAATCCATTAAGCATTTTATATACTGGCCCTTCCACCCACCGAGTCCGCACCTTACAGCGGCCCACACACATTAACATTATCCTACACACATCAGGAACAATTTACATTCATATCAAGCCAATTAACCATCAAACATGTACGTCTTTGGAGTGTGGGAGGAAACCGGAGCACCCGGAGAAAACCCACGGGGTCACGGGTAGAACATACAAACTCCGTACAGGCAACACCCGTAGTCAGGATCGAACCCGGGTCTCTGGCGAACCTGGGTCTCTGGCAACTCTACCGCTGCGCCACCGTACCGCCCTCGTCCCCCCCACATGGATACGCTCTTCCTTGCTGCCCTGGTTCATCCTGTTTTCTACAGCATAAGCTGGAGTTTCACGGAGGCCCCAAACACGGATCCAGGAAGCTCCTCCCCACAGTGTTCCTGTCAGCTTTACCAGCTGGCTAAACTTCAAGCACCGCTTTGCCAGCTGTCAAATATCTTTGAGTTTCGTTAATTAGCACTTAAATGGCTTTGACATTTCAGAGACCTTTCAAAGCTACTAACATTGGAATAAATCTTTAAAACATTAGAGAATATACTTTTAAAATCTCCTAAAAGCCTTTTCAAATGGAAAGAAAAATAAAGTAAATTAATTTTAATGTCCTTGTGATCCACAGGCCAGCCATCCCCACTGGTCTTGCCTGATGTGCATCTAACTCTACAAATGCACATCAGTCTGAAGAAGGGTCTCGTCCCGAATTCTCTCCAGAACCGATGGATTTTCCAGGCCAAATCCAGGGATGGTCCATAAGTTGATAGGAGCAGAATTAAGCCATTCAGCCCATCAGGTCTACTCCGCCATTCAACCATGTCTGTCCCTTAACCCCATTTTCTCCCCATTCCCCCGGACACCCGCACTGTTCAAGAATCTATCTATCTCTGCCTTAAAAATATCCATTCTCTACAACCTTCTGTGGCAATGAATTCCACAGATTCACCGCCCTCTGATTAAAGAAATGCCTCCCCATCTCCTTCCTAAAAGTACGCCCTTTAATTCTGAGGCTGTGCCCTCTGGTCCTAAACTCTCCCACTAGTGGAAACATCCTCTCCACATCCACTCTATCCAGCCCTTTCACTATCGGGTAACATTTCAATGAGGTCCTCCCGCCATCCTTCTAAACTCCAGCCAGCACACATGTACTTCGTCAAACGCTCATCATATGTTAACCCGCTGATTCCTGGAAAATCCATCAGTTCTGGAGAGAATGACTGATTCTAACTCCATGGGTCTGGATATATCATGAGCAACTGTCTGTGTTATCCACTAAGTTTCCGTCAATTGTGACCAGCTCCATAATGACTTCACAAATACACAACCTCTATCTTTGGCCTTTAATATAACTATCTTTTGGACACTCGCTGGAATTTAGAAGATTGAGGGGGGATCTTATAGAAACTTACAAAATTCTTAAGGGGTTGGACAAGCTAGATGCTGGAAGATTGTTCCTGATGTTGGGGGAGTCCAGAACAAGGGGTCACAGTCTAAGGATAAGGGGGAATTCCTTTAGGACTGAGATGAGGAAAACATTCTTTACACAGAGAGTGGTGAGTCTCTGGAATTCTCTGGCACAGAAGGTAGCTGAGGCCAGTTCATTGGCTATATTTAAGAGGGCGTTAGATGTGGCCCTTGTGGCTAAAGGGATCAGGGGGAATGGAGAGAAGGCAGGTACGGGATACTGAGTTGGATGATCAGCCATGATCACATTGAATGGCGGTGCAGGCTCGAAGGGCCGAATGGCCTACTCCTGCACCTATTTTTCTATGTTTCTATGTTTTCTATACTACCTCTATCTTTACAATCGCAATGTTTAAGAAACGTTTAGGCTGGTGCATGGATAGGACGGGTTTAGAGGGATATGGGCCAAACGCTGACAGGTGGGACTCGTGGGACATATTGGCCGGTGTCCGTGGTGACCAGCGATCACGCCGCACACTAACACTGTCCTACACACTGGAGAAAATTCACAATTTTACCAAAGCCAATTAACCTACAAACCAGTACGTCGTTGGAGCGCGGAAGGACACCGGAGCACCTGAAGAAAACGCACGCCGTCACGGGGAGAACGTACAAACTCCGTACAGGCAGCACCTGTAACCGTATACCCATATAACAATTACAGCACGGAAACAGGCCTTCTCGGCCCTTCCAGTCCGTGCCAACCATTTATTTTCCCCTAGTCCCATCTACCTGCACTCAGACCATACCCCTCCATTCCCTTCCCGTCCATATACCTATCCACTTTACTTTTAAATGTTAAAATCGACCCTGCCTCCACCACTTCTGCTGGAAGATCATTCCACACAGCCACCACTCTCTGAGTAAAGAAGTTCCCCCTCATGTTACCCCTAAACTTCTGTCCCTTAATTCTCATGTCATGCCCTCTTGTTTGAAACGTCCCTACCCTCAATGGGAAAAGCTTATCCACGTCAACTTTGTCTATCCCTTTCATCATTTTAAAGACCTCAATCAGGTCCCCCCTTAACCTTCTGCGCTCCAAAGAATAAAGACCTAACTTGTTCAACCTTTCTCTGTAACTTAGTTGCTGGAACCCAGGCAACATTCTAGTAAATCTCCTCTGTACTCTCTCTATTTTGTTGACATCCTTCCTATAATTAGGCGACCAAAATTGTACACCTGTAGCCGGGATTGAACCCGGGTCTCTGGTGGCATGAGGCAGCGACTCTACCGCTGCGCCACCGTGCCGCCACAGTGGCAAGGCCAACGGGCATGGGTGACAACTCTGGAGGACAAGAGTCGCACGGCAGGGAAACTGTCTGAAGAAGGGTCGTGACCGGAAATGTTCCCTATCTACGTTCTCCAGTGATGGCGACTGGCCCGTCCAGTTACTCCAGCACATTGTGTCCTTTGTAGGGCTCCCCTAACAATCATCATCATCATCATCATCATCGTTGAAAACATCAAGGTGCCTTACAATGCCGTGTACGACAGTGATCGCAACTTCTACTGAAATGTGGATGGCCGTTGGCTCGCTAGGGGCTCATCCGCCCTTTGACAGGTCTTGTTTTTGGACCTGCTGGGGTTCCTCGCCTGGCAAAACCAGGTGGGGGAGACGGTTTAGTCGCCGACTATCCCACCATGGAGCAGGAAGCACGGGATCACATGGTACCCGTGGCGGAGGGAACTCCCCCTGACCTGACTACAAACAAGAAATGGTGTCTATAATCCAAAGACTCTGAAGATGGGGTCCCCACCTGAAATGTCACCTATCAAATGATTCAATGTTTCAATGGCTCTCTGCTTCAATGGTTCGATGGAGCTCCATAGGCTACAGTGCATCTCTGTTCTCCAGAGATGCTGCTTGACCCGCAGAGTTGCTCCAACACTTTGTGTTTTATTCAGATAAATATTCCATCTGTTTTCAACCTGTTGGCAGAGGGGCAAATGTTGTCTTGCATTCAGGGAGAACTTTCATGCCCACTTTTGAACATTCCTGAGGGCCGTTTTACCTATCCTTGATGAGGCAAATGTGTCTTGGTTGTAAAATTAATCCAAAATGTTTTCTTCAGGGCGATGGGTGCATGGAAACATAGAAATATAGAAATATAGACAATAGGTGCAGGATGTAGGCTATTCGACCTATCGAGCCAACACCGCCATTCAATACGATCATGGCTGATCATCTAAAATCAGTACCCCGATCATGCTTTCTCCCCATATCCCTTGATTCCGTTAGTCCTAAAAGCCTCTCTCTTGAAAACATCCAGTGAATTGGCCTCCACTGCCTTCTGTGGCAGAGAATTCCACAGATTCGCAACTCTCCGGGTGAAAATGTTTTTTTTCCTCGTCTCAGTCGTGGAAAAAGGTGCCGGAGGAGGTGGTTTAAGGGAGGTATAATTGCAACATTTGGAAGACACTTGGACAAGGGCATGTACGCATAGGGAAGATTTGGAGGGATATGGGCCGGACACGGACAAATGGGATAAGCTTGGGAGGGGGCTTATTGGTCGAGTTCTGGAGTCATGGAGTCATTGAATCTTGGAATGATACAGCATGGAAACAGGCCCTTCAGCCCAACTTTCCCACACCCCAGCCAACATGTTCAGCTACACTAGTTCATTTAGAATGGAGACGAGGAGGCACTTTTTCTCACAGAGAGTGGTGAGTCTGTGGAGTTCTCTGCCCCAGAGGGCGGTGGAGGCCGGTTCTCTGGATGCTTTCAATAGAGAGCTAGACAGGGCTCTTAAAAATAGCGGAGTCAGGGGATATGGGGAGAAGGCAGGAACGGGATACTGATTGTGGATGATCAGTCATGATCACATTGAATGGTGGTGCTAGCTCAAAGGGCCGAATGGCCTCTACTCCTGCACTTATTGTCTATTGCCTGTTGTCTATTGTCCCACCTGCCCGCGAGTGCCCTTTGAGTCACTTCAGGCAATGATATGAATGTGATGATATCTTCGGTATAAATCCGTCGTTCCTTCCTACACAATGATAGGTAGCTGCCTATTCATCCCAATCTTAATATCTATCGTATTAAATTTACCCCGCCATGGATCATTGCAGTCCTTGATAACTGCAATAGGGTTTGGAAAAGCTCTTGAAGTTAATAAGGCATAAATGCGGGAGCTGAATTATAATGATATTTTGGTTTTAAGACTTGTCCAAGGGACCTTGGAATTAAGTCAGGACTGATGTTGTTCCGTATAACATTTGATATTTGATATTCTTATTCTTATTACCAATAATCCTTTCTTCCTGCCAATTTTCCTCGTGTCCTTCCCCCGTCTCACTCCCACTCCCAGCTCTTGGGGTCCCAGGAGGGTCGGAATGCTTAAATTAGCTTGTGGGTGATCCCGACAATGCCTGGTGGTCATTGTTTTTCCCCCGGGCCGCCCTGTACCCTGCGCAACCTCCACATCCGCGCACTTGGTGTCGCCTTCTCTTGGAGGCCCCACTGCACGCCAGGGTTAACAGCGCGAGCTTGCCAATAAGCCCACGACGCCAGGCCAGGCTCTTGCCATCAGAGATTTCCAAGCCGACTCGGCCAAACGGGAACAGAAATTGCACAAACAGATACATGCCCTGGGATAGCCAAATAAAACACAGCAATGTTTGCTACAAAATGAGAAAATAAATAGCAGTTGTTCATCTCTGCACTGATGAAAGGAACTAATTCCTTTGTATGGCCCCAAGGTGCCACTGTGAAATAATGGGGTCTTTGTACGAAACACTGCATCCGTTTCTCAGTTTGGATGTTTCGGAGAGGATAAGCCATTAATATGTAATTTGATCCACAGAGAAAATTTTCATAAAACCACATGTTTATTTAAATAATTCAACGAGACTCAAGCGTCTTTCTGTTTGAAGCGTGGTGCTGAAGCTCTTCACAAGGCACTTTCCTCTTTTTTTCCCCGTCTCCTTTCCCTGTTGTTCGCCACAGTTTTGTGATGTCCCTCTGTCCTTTTCAATTTCCGTCCTTGCCGGTAAAAACTGCACAATGTCTCAGGCAGGTAGGCACAAAATGCTGGTGTAACTCAGCGGGTGAGGCAGCAACTATGGAGAGAAGGAATTTGGGGTTGCAGAAACATTGCAAGGGCCCCTGTCATCTTGGGGCGGCACGGCGGTAGAATTGCCGTCTCACAGCGCCGGAGACCCGGGTTCCATCCTGACCACGGGTGCCGTCTGTACGGAGTTTGCACGTTCTCCCCGTGACCTGCGTGGGTTTTCTCCAGGTGCTCCGGTTTCCTCCCGCATTCCAAAGACGTACAGGTTTGTAGGTTAATTGGCTTTGGTAAATATTGTAAATTGTCTCTAGTGTGTGTAGGATAATGTGTGTGTAGGATACATCAGAGCATTGAATATAGGAGTAGGGTAGTAATGTTAAAATTGTACAAGGCATTGGTGAGACCAATTCTGGAGTATGGTGTACAATTTTGGTCGCCTAATTATAGGAAGGATGTCAACAAAATAGAGAGAGTACAGAGGAGATTTACTAGAATGTTGCCTGAGTTCCAGCAACGCAGTTACAGAGAAAGGTTGAACAAGTTAGGTCTTTATTCTTTGGAGTGCAGAAGGTTAAGGGGGGACTTGATTGAGGTCTTTAAAATGATGAAAGGGATAGACAGAGTTGACGTGGATATGTTTTTCCCCATTGAGGGTAGGGAAGATTCAAACAAGAGGGCATGACATGAGAATTAAGGGACAGAAGTTTAGGGGTAACATGAGGGGGAACTTCTTTACTCAGAGAGTGGTGGCTGTGTGGAATGATCTTCTAGCAGAAGTGGTGGAGGCAGGATCGATTTTAACATTTAAAAGTAAAGTGGGTAGGTATATGGACGGGAAGGGAATGGAGGGGTATGGTCTGAGTGCAGGTAGATGGAACTAGGGGAAAATAAATGGTCGGCACGGACTGGAAGGGCCGAGAAGGCCTGTTTCCGTGCTGTGATTGTTATATGGTTTATATGGTTATAATGTTAAGGGTCTGTCACACGATTTTGCCGGCTTCATATCAGGGTCGCCAAAGGATTTTGAACATTTCAAAATCCAGCGGCAACAAAAAAGTGGTTGCGACACTTGAAAAAGCACCGTGCGTGATGCGCCCGTCACACCGCGTCATACGTCGTCACACCGCGTATTTTTCAGTGACACGACACGTCAGTCAATGATGCCGCAGTAGCTGAAAAAGATCGGCAAGTGGGACAGGCCCTTTAATGTGCGGGGATCGCTGGTTGGCACCGAATCGGTGGGCCGAAAGTCCTGTTTCCGCGCCATATCTCCAAACAAAACTGAACTTAACTAAATATATGTCACACACATGCATACTCTATGTATTCATATGTCCATAATTAGCAAGATTAAACATTCAGTATTCTCACAAGTATTGTTTAATCTGCTAATCATGGACATATGAATACAGTTCTTACTACAGTTTAGTTTAACCATCCAGCACGGAAACAGGCCCTTCGGCCCACTGAGTCCACGCCGACCAGCGATCCCCGCACATTAACTCTATCCTACGCACTAGGGACAATTTACATTTACACCAATCCAATCAACCTACAAACCTGTACGTAGGAAACCGGAGCACTCGGAGAAAACCCACGCAGGTCGCGGGGAGAACGTGCAAACTCCGTACAGGCAGCACCTGTAGTCAAGATAGAACCCGGGTCTCTGGAGCTAAAGCGCAGTGAGGCAGCAACTCCAGAGCTGGTCTCCACACTCAACCTTCAACACTGTGCTTACATAGAATGATACAGCAAGGAATCAGGCCCTTCGGCCCAACTTCCCCGTGCCAGCCAACATGCCGCATCTACACTGGTCCCACCTGCCCACGTTTGGCCCAATTCTCTCTAAACCCGTCCTATCAATGTAGATGTTATCAGGAGAGAGTTAGATTTAGGTCTTTGGGCTAACGGAATCAAGGGATATGGGGAGAAAGCAGAAACGGGGTACTGATTGTGGATGATCAGCCATGATCACATTGAATGGCGGTGCTGACTCGAAGGGCCGAATGGCTTACTCGTGCACCTGTTGTCTATGTTTCTATCCATGTACCTGTCCAATCATCTGTAAAATGCTATGATAGTGCCTCAGCTACCTCCTGTGGCAGCTTGTTCCATATACCCCCCACACATTGTGTGAAAAGGTTACAGGCATCCGACGTCATCAAGGGCCCACACCACCATGGCCACACTCTCATTTCACTCCTGCTAGCGGGAGGAAGGTGCAGGAGCCTGAAAACCGTGACCTCCAGGTTCAAGAACAGCTTCTTCCCAACAACCATCAGCCTCTAGAACATCACGCACCACGCAAACCTCAACAATGGAAGAAAGACGGAGTGCGTGAGTAACTCAGCAGGTCAGGCAGCCATTCTGGAGCGCACGGGTAGGCGATGTTTTGGGTGGGAACCCCTCCTTCAGACAGATTATGGTGGGGGGGGGGGTGAGAGGGGGAAGGGCTGGCAGAAAGGTGGGAAAGGTCTGGCGAGTGATAGGAAGGGGGTGGCAAATGTTTGGACATAGGCCAGAGATGGAAAGACACGTCCCGACCCAAAACGTCACCCATTCCTACTCGCCAGAGCTGCTGTCTGTCCCGCAGATCTACAGCGCCGGGTATCCACTGCACGCATTCCCTGCTCTGCATTTGGTGAAACAGACGGGGACAAAGCTATGTGAATGCTACCAGTAGAGTCCAACTATTGCAGTGGTGTACATGTATCTGTACATTGCGGACGGCTCGAATGTAATCACGTATTGTCTTTGCGCTGACTGGTTAGCGCGCAACAAAAGCTTTTCACTGGACCTCGGCGCACGTCAAGAGCAGGTATGTTACAAAACTTACCTTTAGCAGCGCCGCAGTTCTGCCGCTCCCCGTGTGCGCAACTTTGGTGCCTTTCAGAGGGGGGCGGGCTTAAAGTGCCGATTTTCTTCAGACTGGGCAAATCGATCAATGTCGGGTGATTTTGCTGCGGAAGAAAAATCGCTCCAACATTTCATGAATGAAGGTATTTTTAAATTACACTATATTAATTATTGTCTAGAGTAATTTAAAAATCACCTTCAAAAGCCGTGAGAGCCGACAACGGGAAGGATTTTGCGTAGGGGAGAAAAAAAAGTTAATTTTTTTATTTTTATATTAAAAGTTGTTTTTTATGGAGGCTTTAGTATTTTCATTTTGCGAAATGGGGTCCAAAAAAAATGTATGAACCGGCTGTATTTTTTATACCGACTTCACAGCAAACCGCAACGTTCCAATCCACCGCATTCCACTAAAACCCACTCCTAGTTGATTTAAATGGCCATTAATTTACAGGCATTAAACACTAAATTCCTTCCATTTGGCCCAGAAATTCATGAAAATGAGATTTAAAAATTATGTTATATTGTGGATTATTGTGTGAATGTTATTTGGACACTTAGGCAATTAAAAAAAAGTTTATCTTTTCTTAAGAAATGGATAGATGTTTAGATCTATTCATTGAATTTTGTAATTTGCTACAATTAGATAACTAACTAATTATATGCTTTAATTTCAGGTCATCCAAGTAAGATGGTTTCATATTTGTTTCAGAATGCTTCAATCTATAATAACTGAAAATTTCATTGAGTTCTCTTAATTTTTAAGAAAGTTATGGGCTTTTAACGGTTCTAGATCACAGCTTTTGAGTTAAGTCAATTGAAAGGCAATGGGGAACAAGATGCTAATTCCTGAGTATGAAAATGGTCATAACTTTCTTAATACTGAAGATATGAAAGTGAATTAGGTGTCAAATTAAACTTCTTTTTATGCTTTATTTGATGGGATAAATTGCAGACTTGATTTTTAAAATCTCAAAATTTTGTAACATTGCTATCAAGAGTCAAGAGAATTTTAAGGGCCTGTCCCACTGTACGAGCTAATTCAAGAGTTCTCCCGAGTTTCCCCTGATTCGATCTCGGAGAATAACGGTAATGGCCGCTCGTAGGTACTCGGGGCTCCATTGGACATTTTTCAACATGTTGAAAAATCTTCACAAGTCTTCAAGAGCTTGCCGCGTTTCCCGAGTACCTGTCGTTAGCGTTACGAGCCGCTAAGAGACGTCCCCGAGCTCCGACGTACCCGCTACGCACATTCTATGTGCTTACCACGAGTTTGATTTTTTTTAAAACTCAGGAGAGCTCTTTAATTAGCTTGTACAGTGGGACAGCCCATTTATTGTCATGTCTTCCAGATAGGACAGTGAGATTCTTGCTTGCTGCGGCACAACTGAATATGTAAACATAATGCAGAACAGGAGATCAAAGTTCAGTGTGTCTATGTACCATAGACCATTTATATACACAATATATACACTGATAAAGTATAATAGTTATTGTTCAGAGCTTGTTTGATGTTGTATTTAATAGCCTGATGGCTGTGGGGAAGTGGCTATTCCTGATCCTGGATGTTCCAGATTTCAAGCTCCTGGACCTTCTTTCCGATGTCAACGGAGAGATGGGTGCAAGGCCCGGGTGGTGTGGGTCTTTGATGATGTTGGCAGCCTTTTTGAGGCAGCGACTGCGATAGATCCCTTCGACGGTGGGGAGGTCAGAGCCGATGATGGACTGGGCAGTGGTCACAACTTTCTGCAGTCTTTTCCGCTCCTGGACGCTCAAGTTCATGTGCCAATAAACGCAACTGAAAACTAGTGGGGGAACACACTCTTTCAAATGCCTTTCAACCACCCAGAATGCAAAGATTCTGTTATCACTTAAATATAAATAATCATGGCTACCTCCAGCTATAATTTTGCTTTAGTTTGGCCATTATTTAGGTATGTTACAAAACTTACCTTGAGCAGCGCTGCAGTTCTGCCGCTCCCCGTGTGCGTGACTTTGGCGCCTTTCAGAGGAGGGCGGGCTTAAAGTGCCGTTTTTCTGCAGACTGGGCAAATCGATCCATGTCGGGCAATTTCGTTGCGGAAGAAAAATCGCTCCGACATTTCATTCATGCAGGTATTTTTAAATTATGCTAGATTATTTATTAACTAGAGTAATTTAAAAATCACCTTCAAAAGCCGTGAGCGCCGACAACGGGAAGGATTTTGCGTAGGGGAGAAAAAAAGGTACACAGTTTATTTTTATATTAAAAGTTGGTTTTTATGGAAGCTTTAATCACATTTTCATGTTGCGATATGGGGTCCAAAAAAATGTATGAACCAACAGTATTTTTCCTCCCGACTTCACCGCTAACCGCAACGTTCCAATCCACCGCATTCCACTAAAACCCACTCGCTAGTTGATTTAAATGGCCATTAATTTACAGGCATTAAACACTGAATTCCTTCCATTTTGCCCAGAAATTCATGAAAATGAGATTTAAAAAATTATGCTATATTGTGGATTATTGTGTGAATGTTATTTGGACACTTAGGCAATTTAAAAAAAGTTAATCTTTTCTTAAGAAATGGATAGATGTTTAGATCTACTCATTGAATTTTGTAATTAGCTACAATTAGATAACTAACTAATTATATGCTTTAATTTCGGGTCATCCAAGTAAGATTGTTTCATATTTGTTTCAGAAATCTAGAATCTATAATAACTGAAAATTTCATTGAGTTCTCTTAATTTTTAAGAAAGTTATGGGCTTTTAACGGTTCTAGATCACAGCTTTTGAGTTAAGTCAATGGAAAGGCAATGGGGAACAAGATGCTAATTTCCGAGTATGAAAATGGTCATAACTTTCTTAATACTGAAGATATGAAAGTGAATTAGGTGTCAAATTAAACTTCTTTTTATGCTTTATCTGATGGGATAAATTGCAGACTTGATTTTTAAAATCTCAAAATTTTTCCTCGACTTGCAACCGAAAATCTCCAAGGATTTTTGTAGGTCAACAGGTCACATCACGGAATCTCAGACTTAGTTCTGGGTATTTACATTGGCCACTTGCTGGAGTGTTACAAAGTTATTTCCCACAACCTTGACCTCCCCCCACTGCTCTGTATTTTCCTCAAAATTAAAATGCTTTATGAAAAAAATATTAAAAATTAAAAAAGTTAAAATATATTTATGTGGGGTTGGGGATTGCATTTCTTAGCAATTCCTTCCGTGAGTGGTGCCAAACATAATGTGGAATACTATAGAAAGGAGGAACTGCAGATGCTGGTTCACAAACAAGAAGACACAAAGTACTGGAGTAACTCAACCGGTCAGGCAGCATCTCTGGAGATCGTGGATATGTGATGAAGAAGGTTCCTGGTGCGAAATGTCACATCTCCATGCCCTGCTGAGATGCTGTCTGACTGACGGAGTTACTCCAGCACTTTGAGTCTTTTTCTAGGTAACATTGTTTACAAGTTAGCTTACAAAATCTTCTTCCACTGGCTCCGTAACTGACAAAGATTGCAGTGGGGGCGCGGTGACTCTTTACCTGTGCTCTTTAAGGGGCCTGTCCCACTCGGGCGACCTAATCCGTGAGTTCTGGCGCGTTTGCCCTCGACTCATACTCGCAGCACAGTCGACACGAGGTCGTAGGAGGTCTTCGTAACTCTCCTTCATGCTCGAGAGTGGTCTCCGCGTACTCGAGGCCTCAGCTAGGCCGCGCCGCGAGTAAGAAAAGGTCGCCATGGAAAAAAACAATACCTTTCTTACTCGTAGGTTATTTAAGCCCCTGTCCCACTTAGGAGACCTAAACGGCAACCTCTGGTGATCTTGCCCGCCATCCAAGGTTTCCATGAGGTCACCGGATGTTTTGGTCACTCTCCCCAATGGTTGAAAGTGGTTTTCGTGTGGTCAAGGTTGCTGCTATTTTTTCATCATGATTAAAACTGGCCTCGACTGAAAATAGGTTGCTGTTTTAAAAATCGATAATATTTTAGTCGCAGGTCTAGTCGAAGCCGGTTTTTCTTCATAGTTGAGGAAGGTTTTCAACATATGCGTGGGAGGTGGTAGGAGGTTGCAGGTCACCTCGATCTTGATTTTTTGTTTTGGTGGCGGGCAAGGTCACCAGAGGTTGCTGTTTAGGTCTCCTAAGTGGGACAGGGGCTTTAGTCGTAGTAGGTCGTAGTAGGTCGTAGTAGGTCGGCATGTTAGTCATAGGTAATCGTAGATAGTCTTCATCATAGTGGAAGGGAGGTCAAAGGAGATCGAAGGAGGTCGTCTTCACCCTCCACTATTCGGTGTCCAATTTTCCCCAAAGTTAATCGTAGCTAGTCATAGCTGGTCTTCAACATGGTCGAAGGAGGTCTTCAACATGTCATTTTTCCAAGCTCTTCGAAACTCGCCAATTAGGTCGCCCAAGTGGGACAGCCCCTTCAGACTTTAGACAGTGTGGAAACAGACTGTTCGACCCACCAAATGTGCGCCGACCAGCGATCGCACCCATACACTAGCACTATCCTACATGCTAGGGGCCATTTACAATTTACAGAAGCTAATTAAATCGCAAACCTGTACGCTCTACTCTTTTAAATCTCCTTTCTACTTCATAAGAGTAGACTGTACCCCTGGAGTTTAGAAGGTTTTGGGGGGACCTCATTGAAACCTACAGAATAATGAAAGGCGAAATAGAGTGGATGTGGATAGGATGTTTCCACTGGTGGGAGAGTCTAGGACTAGAGGGCACAGCCTCAGAATTAAAGGGCGCTTGTTTTAGAAAGGAGGTGAGGAGGAACTTCTTTAGTTAGAGGGTAGTTAATCTGTAGAACTCATTGCCACAGAGATCTGTGGAGGCCAAGTCAGTGGATATTTTTAAGGCAGAGATAGACAAATTCATGATTGGAACGGGTGTCAAGGGTTATGGGGAGAAGGCAGGAAAATGGGATGAGGTGGCAGAGATCAGCCATGATTGAATATGGAGTAGACTCGATGGGCCGAAAGGCCTAATTCTACTCCTACAACTTGTGAACTTGCGAACGGGAACATAGTTAGGCTCTTCAGCCCATCGAGTGTGCGCTGCCATTCATTCATTCATTCATGGCTGGTCTCTTGCTCCCTCTCAATGTCAATCCTACCTGTTCCACCGTTCACCTCCTTGTGTCCCTCTTGTTCTCACACCTCACCCAGCCAACAATGGACCCTTGTGGGCTCCACCCTTCATTGAGGTCATCTGTTGCCAACCCAGATTAGTCTGGCATTTTCATGCCTCCAATTTAATAAAAACCAATACCAACATTAGTTCCATTAGTTCATAAGTCATAGGAATTGAATGAGGCTATTACCCCCATCGAGTCCAGGCAATAGACAATAGACAATAGGCCAGCACCGCCATTCACTGTGATCATGGCTGATCATCCACAATCAGTACCCCGTTCCTGCCTTCCCCCCATGTCCTTTGACTCCGCTATCTATCTAACTCTCTCTTGAAAGCCTCCAGAGAACCGGCTTCCACCGCCCTCTGATGCAGAGAATTCCACAGAATCACAACTCTCTGTGTGAAAAAGTGTTTCCAATATCGTCTCTGTTCTAAATGGCTTACCCCTTATTCTTAAACTGTGGCCCCTGGTTCTGGACTCCCCCAACATCGGGAACACGTTTCCTGCCTCTAGCGTGTCAAAACACTTAATAATCTTATATGTTTCAATAGGATCTCCTCTCATCCTTCTAAATTCCAGAGTGTACAAGCCCAGCCGCTCCATTCTCTCAGCATATGACAGTCCCGCCATCCTGGGAATTAACCTTGTAAACCTACGCTGGGCTCCCTGAATCGCAAGAATGTCCTTCCTCAAATTTGGAGACCAAAACTGCCACACAATACAGGACCTCTGTGCTCCTGTACTCAGCTCAACTCAAGAGAAAGCATCCAATTTTACTCCGCCATTTAATCATGGCTGATCTATCTTTCCCTCAGGATTCTCCTGCCTTCTTCCCGTAACCTTTGACACCCGTACTAATCAAGAACCTGGCGATCTTTGCTTTAAAAATACCCAGTGACTTGGCCTCTGCAGCCATCCTAGGCATTGAATTCCACAGATTCACCACCCTCTGACTAAAGAAATTCCTCCAAGTCTCCTTTCTAAAGGTACGTCCTTTTATTCTGAGGCTGTGCACTCTGGTCCTAGACTCTCCCCCGAGTGGCAACATCCACACTCTGTCCAAGCCATTCACTATTCGGTAAGTATCTACGAGATTCCCCCCCCTCATCCTTCTAAACGCCAGTGAGTGCAGGCCCAGTGCCGTCATAATCTCCTTGTACATTAACCCTATCAACCCCAGGACGATGCCCATATCAACCTCCTCTGGCCCCTCTCCAGAGACCAGTTTGTTCCTGTGCTGAGGAAGCATTTCTATACTCTGATAAATTTGAAGGATAGGTTCACCAGGAAAGAACCATGGCCGTGATATTGCAAACCGCACTTGCTTGAGACGCCGAGAGGGTGTGAAGTGCGGACACTGTTGAGAGTTGCTACAACAAGATGATGGATGTTTTAAGCAGTCTCTTCATGAAGTGTGCCAACATTGGACATTTTAACTTGTACACGTCAAGGCATCACTGTTGGCTCTTTAGTCTGCCAGTGTTTCGGACGTTGTTGAACTGGCTTGGTAAGAGATGATTTGATAAGTAGACAATTCAAATGATATATATTTAAAGCGGGGCGCTGCGATCAATGTGTCTCCTTTATTTTCTTTCTTCCTCTCTCTCTGAGAGCTGTGTCAGTCAGTCAGTCAGTCAGTCAGTCAGTCAGTCAGTCAGTCGCTATCTTGCTATTAATCTGCACCATGTTACATGGTTGAGAATCTGCCACCACTTGTCTTTGCAGTGAGTGCGACATTGCGGGCTTGTCACAGCAGACAGCTGTTCAGCTGAATTATTGTCTTGTCGGGAGAAGCCGAGTCCCAGCCAGATGCAAAGGCCATCTGCAATGCAGAAGTGGCTCCCGGGTGCTTGTACACAGAGCGGCCTATTCTGCCCGCTGAATTGACTGTGTGTGTGTGTGTGTGTGTGTGTGTGTGTGTGTGTGTGTGTGTGTGTGTGTGTGTGTGTGTGACATGTGCTCTGACTCACTGCGAGAGCTCCTCGCCAAGTTCCCAAGCCGCGTTGCCAAGCCTGCCAACCCAGTACCATCAGTCCCCGTCCCGACGCACATCTGCACACAATTCCCATCTTATGTTTTATATTCCGAGCTTGTTTTCCCTTATTTGCCGAGCTCGGTGCGATCCCTGCTGTTAAGCATTGTCAACAACATTTTATTTGTGCAACTGCGTTCATTGCCAGCGTTTTATTATTCACCGCGCGTGATAACGGAAGATGTACAACATAATCTGCTGTCGTTTTATTTCCAGATATATTTCAAATGAAAAAATGTATATTTTTCTCACGGAAATCTGGCTCAGCCGACGGCCCCCAGGAATACACTGGGTGGCAACCAAGAATAGTTTGGTGACTACTGGAGAGACAGTTGACGGCACGGAAAGACGGCACCCGGGGCAGGCTGGGTTAGCACCCCAGTCCGTGTCTTTCGTGAGAAAGACACCCAATGCCATCACGGTGGCGCAGCGGTAGAGTTGCTGCCTTACAGCAAAATGCAGCCCCAGAGACCCGGGTTCGATCCCGACTTCGGGTGCCTGTCTGTACGGAGTTTGTACGTTCTCCCTGTGACCTGCATGGGTTTCCTCCGAGATCTTCGGTTTCCTCCCACCCTCCAAAGACCTACAGGTTTGTAGGTTAATTGGCTTGGTTAAAAAAAAATGTTACATTGTCCAAGTTGGCGATATGCGGAGTGGTGCCCTGCCAACTACAAAATTCAGAAGGTTCTGAAGGTTCAATTAAACTACGGAAAGGCCTAAAGAACCATCGTGGCCTAAACATCCATCAGGCGAGAATGAAATGCTCGGAGAAGGGGAAAGAGGTGCAGCGCACGGGCCTTGAACCTGGTGAGAGGCAGGAGGAGCCCGGCCGGGAGTCACCCCACAGAGTCCAGTCCCTCCATGCACTAGAGTCTCCCAACCCCTGCAGAGTGGTTACTAAGATGGCTGATCCGTGGGCGGTTGCTGCTGGGACGCAAGTCGGGGCCTGATCAACCCCGGCTGGGTCGCCTGGGCGAGGGTGTCTGATGAGACCCAAAACACCCGATGACCCCAGGTCACATCACTGAGGATGCGTCCCAGCGCGTCTAGACGATGTAAGATCTCGAGACGCTGGTGAAACAATATTAGACTTTGGACTTTGGAGAAACAGCGTGGAAGCAGGCCCTTCGGCCCACCAAGTCCAGGGATCGCCAGCCAGCATTCACCCCGTACACTAGCACTATCCTACACACTAGGGGCAATTTACAATTTTTACTAAAACTAACAAATCTACTTGTAAGTCTTTGGAGTGTGGGAGGAAGTCGGAGCACCCGGGGAAAACCCACGCGGTCACGGGGAGAACGTACAGACTCCGTACAGACAGCACCTGCAGTCAGGATCGAACCCGTGTCTCTGGCGCTGTGAGGCAGCGACTCTACCGCTGCGCCACCGTGCTGCGAAATGTTGATATGCATGTTGTGTCACAGATCAATATGGCTTCAGGTCTCGACCTAAAACGCCACCTATTCTGTTTCTCCAGAGATGCTGCCTCACCTGTTGAGTTACTCCAGCTTTTTGTGTCTATCTGGGTCTTGGCATCATGTTCGGCACAGACATTGTGGGCCGAAGGGCCTGCTCCTGTGCCTTACTGCTCTACAGTCTTGTTCTGTTCAGTTTAGTTTATTGTTACCGAGGTACAGTGAAAAGCTTTTGATGCCTGCTATCCACACAGCAGAAAGACAATACATGATTACAATCGAGCCGTTTACAGCGTACAGGTACATGATAAAGGAATAACGTTTAGTGCAAGGTAAAGCCAGTAAAGTCCGATCAAGGATAGTCTGAGGGTCACCAATGAGGTAGATAGTAGTTCAGGACCGCTCTCTAGTTGTGGTAGGATGATTCAGTTGCCTGATAACAGCTGGGAAGAAACTGTCCCTGAATCTGGAGGTGTGCGTTTTCACACTTCTGTACCTTTTGCCTGATGGGAGAGGGGAGAAGAGGGAGTGGCCAGGGTGCGACTCGTCCTTGATGATGCTGCTGGTCTTGCCGAGGCAGCGTGAGGTGTGAATGGGGTCAATGGAAGGGAGGTTGGTTTGTGGGACGGTCTGGGCTGCGTCCACAATTCGCTGCAATTTCTTGCGGTCTTGGATGGGGCTGTTCCCGAACCAAGCTGTGACGCATCCCGATAAAATGCTTTCTGTGGTGCTTCTGTAGATGTTGGTTCCATGTTATACATTCTATGAATTAAATGTTGAATTTTCTGAAAGCTGGAATCAAAATGTACGATCTTCTTCTCCTTTCGTGTCCATCTTCCATGTTACAAATGTTGGCCTCGCTGTCATTGTCGGTCATGAAAAGGACGCAAGCTTCCGGCGACAATCAGTGGGAGCCATCACTTGTAGCAATAGATCGGCATCCTGCGGCCCGCGGGCTGAATGCGGCCCCTAACCCCAAATCATCCGGCCTGCAGGCAGAGTTTTTTCCCCGTAATCATCCGGCCCCGCCAAGCGCCGAGCGCGGTCGAGCGCCGAACTCTGGCCGTAACGCATCCCGCGCAAAGCCGCCGGCATGGCCACGCACCTTCTGTGAACACGTGATTTGTTGCCTGCCATCCGGGGTGGGATGGGGGCGGGATACACGTGTACACGTGGTAGATGTGGCCCGCCATCCGCCCACAGACATGCGTCCCGGCCCCGATGCAGAACGAGGTTGCCCAACCCTGCAATAGATGATGGCGGTAGCAGAATTAGCTCGGGATACTTCCAGTCTCCAGCCCCGCGACCTGCACGCTTCTGCTATGGCGCCGACGTGTACGATAAGATTGGGAGATTGCTCGTAGGTCTCTGAGTGATAATGCAAGGTTCTTCACCATTATTAAAACAGAAACTTCTTCAATCATTTTAAAGCATCATCACAGCCAGCAATGAAAGAATCCCACATTTCTAATATCCTCATAATGTTAAACTTGAAAATGTAGAGGCTGTGATGATTAGCTATTGGCCTCCGTGCAATTGCTATTCCAAAGAAAATACGTTTGGTTTGAAAGGACAATGATTATGTGTGTGGTACTTTGATTGTATCACCAGGCTTGACTTAAATGCAGGTGAAATTGCACTATAAGGGTTTATAATTTGTGCTTATAAATGCTGTAAATGTTTTCATTAAATGCCAGCATCGTCTAGTTGTATGATATTGTCGTGGGTGAGTGTATAATTCTGGAGTCAAGAACCCATAGGTTTATAACACGTTTTTTTTCCAAATGGAAATGGAGGAATTTTAATTGTTTCCTTAACAAAGTGGTTGCAATTGCAATTATGGAAATTGGTTGAAAGCTGCAATGATTTAAAAACATTATGCTTGCGTTTTCTTGGCTCCGTGGTAGAGCAATCTCCATCTGCTTTCGCTTCACGTTTGTGGGCGTGCCCGGCTACAATGCAGGCACATGGTCCTTGCTGCCTGTTGTCCCAGTGCTTGGAGTCGGGGGATGACCTGACCCAGGCAGATGCTGCTGCTCGTCCCCGCGGCACGAGTGACGGAACAAAGCACCGGCTCTAACGCTCAACGGATTCTCGCGGGCTGAATGTACGAGCGCACTGGCAGGCTGCATCACACGTCCATGAGTGATAGGAGCAGAATTGGGCCATTCGGCCCATCGAGTCTACTCCGCCATTCAATCGTGGCCAATCTATCTCTCCCTCTCAACCCCATTCTCCTGCCTTCACCCCATAAACCCTGACACTGTACTGATCAAGAATTAAATTCTCTGCCTTAAAAATATTCACCGACTTGGCCTCCACAGCTTTCCATGAATTCCACTGAGCCACCACCCTCTGACTAAAGAAATTCCTCCTGATCTCCTTCCTAAACACAGAGAGTGGTGAGTCTCTGGAATTCTCTGCCACAGAAGGTAGTTGAGGCCAGTTCATTGGCTATATTTAAGAGGGCGTTAGATGTGGCACTTGTGGCTAAAGGGATCAGGGGGTATGGAGAGAAGGCAGGTACGGGATACTGAGTTGGATGATCAGCCATGATCACGATGAATGGCGGTGCAGGCTCGAAGGGCCGAATGGCCTACTACTGCACCTATTTTCTATGTTTCTATGTTTCTAAACGAATGTCCTTTAATTCTCAGACTGTGACCTCTAGTCCTAGACTCTCCCACTAATGGAAACATCCTCTCCACATCCACTCTATTGAAGCCTTTCACTATATTATACCTTTCAATGAGGTCCCCCCCTCATTCTTCTGAACTCCAATGAGTACAGAACCAATGCTGACAGACGCTCAAAGCCGACGGGTCTCGAACCCGCGGTGAGTTTAGGGACTTGCTCAGCCCAGCCCAATCTCAGGCATCAGAGTATGGTTTGGGCACAGCTCCGTGCCAGAGAAATTGCAAAGAATTGTCCCACCCCGGGTCATTCCTTCTTCTCCTTTCTCCCGTCAGGCAGAAGATACAGGAGCTTGAAAGCGTGCTCAGGAACAGCTACTTCCCCAAACTCAGGAACAGCTACTTCCCTTCTGTTATCAGCTTCAAAATGGTAATTCCATTAGCTAGGATGCAATGTACACAGTGATCTACAGGTAGATCTTCCAACCTACCACATTAGCGTACATCGCGCTTTTTCTCTGGAACTGCTATGCTACGATGTTAAGAGACCTTATTCTACACTCTGGTATTTTATAAGCTGCAGCATTCTAAAGCTGCATCATGTGTTCTGAACTCCCAAACTCAATGTCCTGACCATTGGGGAGAATCAGCCATGAATGGCGGTGTTGGCTCGAGGGGGCGAATGGCCTTCTCCTGCACCTATTTACTATTGTCTATTGAAGGCAAGTGTATCATATGCCTTCTCTATCATTCTATCTATATGTAGTTATGTTACTACTTCCAGAGAACGACCTGAAACGTCACCCATTCCTTTTCTCCAGAGATACTGCCTGACCCGCTGAGTTACTCCAACAGTTTGTGTATAACATTGTCAAGAGTCCTGCCATTAACTGCATACTCGTCCCTAAGATATTAACTTTGTCAGTCAGTCTCTGACTTTAGTCCTGGATATATTAGTTTAGTTTAGTTTAGTTTGGAGGTACAGCACCTTCTGAGTCCGCGCCGACCAGCGATCTCCGCATACTGGCGCTATCCTACACACACTAGGGCCAATTTACAATTTTTACTGAAGCCAATTAACCTACAAACCTGCACGTCTTTTGGAGTGTGGGAGGAAACCGGAGCACCCGGGGGAAATCCACGCAGGTCACTGGGAGAACGTACAAACTCCGTACAGACAGCGCCCGCGGTCAGGATCGAACCGGGGTCTCTGGCGCTGTGAGGCAACAAATCTAGCGTGCTGCCCCTACTGCTTATAGCATGAGAGAGCTTCCACAACTGAACCATCCCACCACAGCCAGAGAGAGTGTCCTGAACTACTATCTACCTCATTTGGCGAACCTCTACAGAAGTGCCAAAGAAAGCATTTTATCAGGATGCATTTTATCAGGATTTTATCAGCTTGGTTTTGGAACGGCTCCATCCAAGAGCGCAAGAAATTGCAGCGAATTGTGGATGCAGCCCAGACCGTCACACAAACCAACCTCCCTTCTATAGACTCTATTTACGCCTCACGCTGCCTCGGCAAGGCCAGCAGCGTAATCAAGGACCAGTCGCACCTTGGCCATTCCCTCTTCTCCCCTCTCCCATCCGGCAAAAGGTACAGGAGTGTGAAAACGCACACCTCCAGATTCAGGGACAGTTTCTTCCCAGCTGTTATCAGGCAACTGAACCATCCTAGCACAACCAGAGAGCAGTCCTGAACTACTATCTACCTCATTGGTGACCCTCGGACTATCCTTGATCGGACTTTGCTGGCTTTACCTTGCACTAAACGTTATTCCCTTGTCATGTATCTACACTGTAAATGGCTCCATTGTAATCATGTATTGTCTTTACGCTGACAGGTTAGCACGCAACAAAAAGCTTTTCACTGTACACGTGACAATAAACTAAACTGAAACGGAACCGAACTGAGAAAGTCAGTAGAGAACAGGGTTAATACATCAAAATGGTGGTATATTTCTAGAAGGGATGAATCCGAAGATAGACACAAAATGCTGGAGTAACTCAGCGGGACAGGCAGCATCTCTGGAGAGAAGGGACGGGCGATGTTTCAGGTTGGGACCCTTCTTCAGACTTCATGCTCTGTAGTGAATTGTGTTATTTTATATTCATAGATTTTAACATTTAAAAGTAAAGTGGATAGGTATATGGACGGGAAGGGAATGGAGGGGTATGGTCTGAGTGCAGGTAGATGGGGAAAATAAATGGTCGGCACGGACTGGAAGGGCTGAGAGGGCCTGTTTCCGTGCTGTAATTGTTATATGGTTATATGGCTGCATGGTAACTCAAATCTCACTGCACCAACTGGTGCATGTGACAATAAATGAGAACTTGAACTTGAACTTGAGTTACTCCAGCATTTTGTGCAGGTACAGGTTCAGGCTGAGGACGGGTCCCGACCCGAAACGTCACCCCTTTCCTCCTCTCCAGAGATGCGGCCTGAACCCGCTGAGTTACTCCGGCATTTAGTGTATCTCCCTTCAAATTTAAACCAGCGTCTGCAGTTCCGTCCTACCCAGAGAAGAATCTGAATGTGGATTGGGTTAATTGGCAATCATCGAACACTGCATCATACACTAATTAAGTACAGAAAGTCATTTCTGTCATAAATATGTTTTATCCTCCGTGATTTTGATTTTACTTCCAGCCAGTAATGGAAACTGGCACCTTTGACTTTCTGTAATATGACAAGTTAAATGATTTAAATGAGCAATTATCCACGAGACTGTCCTAATGTATGCTGGTGATACATCCGCAGTGTTAATATGCCCTGCTGCTGTTAAAGGAATAAAGGGACTTGCTACACAATGTTCTCACCTTAGCAGGCCTTTCTCAAGGACAACTACTGTGATCCAACACCGATACAATTAATTAAATCATTAAGACGACAATAGGGAAGGCATTCATTAAACACAAAAAGTTGCTAATGGTTCTACCGTGAGAAGATAAGCTATTTATTCAATGGTACTTTTAGTTAACCCACAAGTATCTCAGCTAATGCATTCAAGCTGAGAAGTCTGAAGAGACTTACTGCTCGTGGATTCAATGGGGGGGGGGGGGGGTCACTGGTGTTTACTTCCGGAGCTTTTAGTCCAAAATGATAGATGATTGAATGCTTGCTTTTCAGCTGAGAAGGTTGTTGCCTGCAACCTTCCCTCCATTGACGAACTGTACACTGCACGGGCCAGGAAGCGGGCGGGCAAGATCATCTCTGACCCCTCTCACCCTGGCCACAAACTCTTTGAATCACTTCCCCCTGGAAGGCGGCCCCGGACTGTCAAAGCCGCCACCGCCAGACATAAAAACAGCTTTTATCCACGATTAGTAGCTCTACTCAACAGCCAAAAATCTGTAGCCTCCTTTTGCTCTGGTATTTTATTTAATTCACATGTTTAATCAATAATGACACTGTAGGCCACTTGCGGGCGGAGCACCAAGGCAAATTTCTTGTATGTGAATTCTTGGCCAATAATCTTATTCATTCATTTATTCTCAAGATGAATCAAAACACTCACCCTACTAAATGGGGTAATATATTCTGTTGGACTCCAAACACAAACGTCCCAGTGCCAAATTTGCCTGAGTATATTAATAAGCTATCCATAAGTTTAGAGAGAGATTAGTTCAGAGATACAGCGCGGACACAGGCCCTTCAGCCCACCAGTCCACAACGACCAGCGATCCCCGCACGCTAGCACCATCCTACGCACACTAGGAACTATTTATATTTATACCGAGCCAATTAGTCTTGGCTTCACAGGAGGGTGCGGAGGGTAAGATAATGAATATTCTTAAAGCAGAGATAGATAGAAACATAGAAACATAGAAATTAGGTGCAGGAGTAGGCCATTCGGCCCTTCGAGCCTGCACCGCCATTCAATATGATCATGGCTGATCATCCAACTCAGTATCCCGTACCTGCCTTCTCTCCATACCCTCTGATCCCCTTAGCCACAAGGGCCACATCTAACTCACTCTTAAATATAGCCAATGAACTGGCCTCAACTACCCTCTGTGGCAGAGAGTTCCAGAGACTCACCACTCTCTGCGTGAAAAAAGTCCTTCTCATCTCGGTCTTAAAGGATTTCCCCCTTATCCTTATAGCCGATTCTTCCTTGATTCTTGATTAGTGTCAGGGGTTATGGAGTGAAGGCAGGAGAATGGGGTTAGGAGGGAGAGATAGATCAGCCATGACTGAATGGCGGAGTCGACTTGATGGGCCGAATGGCCTAATTCTACTCCTATCACTTAAGATCTTATAAATACATTAATTGTAGTTAATATATTGGGGGGGGGGGGGGGGGGTGCAAACTGGCCACAGTTTGTAGTCTTACCAAAAGCAACACCAAAAGCGACGGTGAACTATTTGAGTGGTCCACTGTTAGTGGGAGACGTTAGTGTGTGGAGATCGCTGGTCGGCGCGGACCTGCTGACCTGAGGAGCGGCAGCGAGCGAGTGGATTGGCTGAAGGAAGGCTTTCTCCTAGGAGAGTAAAGTTCAGGAGCTTTAAAAAGAGCGCCAAGGGACATCTTTCATCATCGTTGAAAACATCAGCGACGCAGAGGCGCTGGTTTCCGACGGGAACGGTGACGGACGCACCACACATCTCCGTCCTCCAGTTCCTGCGGACTTCCGCCGCTGGAAGTATAGGATTTTGGTGTGTGTGTGTGCTTTATCATCGTTCCTTACAATGCTGTGTCCGACAGTGATCGCAACTTCTACTGAAGTGTGGATGGCGTCGGCTCGCTAGGGGCTCATCCGCCCTTTGACAGGTCATGTTTTTGGTCCTGCTGGGGGTCCACAGCCCCCTCCCCACCTGGCAAACCAGATGTGGGGAGATGGTTTAGTCACCGACTATCCGACCATGGATTACATGGTACCCGTGGCGGGGGGAACTCCCCCCCCGACCTGACCTGAAAAGAGACAGCCCCAGGCAATGACCTTGAAGGTCGCAGAGGAGCAGCAGCCAGGCCAACGAGGGAGTGGATTGTCTGAAGGTAGACTTTCTCCGAAGGATCTTCAAGGTCACGGCATATCTTCAAGAGAGAGTGAGATAGGGCTCTTAAAGATAGCGGAGTCAAGGGATATGGGGAGAAGGCAGGAACGGGGTACTGATTGTGGATGATCAGCCATGATCACATTGAATGGCAGTGCTGGCGCGAAGGGCCGAATGGCCTATTCCTGCACCTGTTGTCTATTTTCTATTCAAGGTCGGCAGAGGAGTGGCAGTTGAAGGAGTGAGTGCAGGGATTGGCTGCAAAATCTAAATTAGTTAATTGGTAAGTTAGATAATTAGTAAATTAGTTAATTGATCAGCAAATAAAACTGGGGCTTGGATAGGGGAGCAGCCTTGTTGAGGGTAAGTGCTTTGGGAGGTAAAGTGTCTCAAGGGTCTTCAGTGAGGGGTATGCCCGCTATTTTAAACTTGTGACTTCTTGTCGTGCCGAAGGAGGCTATCGGCAGCAGAGAAGGGAGTGGGCTTCAATCAACTCTGAGTGTGTCTCATTTGCAATTAGTAATTTTGTCCACTGGAGGAATGGCAGGCAAGTTGCTCGTGTCTCTCTTGCAGGATGTAGTGCATCTGGAAACTACAACTGCAGAAACTGTGTCCAGGTGCAGCTCCAGGCAAGATGGGCCGAGTGGCCTGTTTCCACCCTGTGGCACTCTATGACTCCATGGTGGGCCAACAGGCCCGTTTCACGTGCTGTATCTTTAAAGTAAACTGAACCTGGGATTAAATCTGCCAAAAAGACTTATCCTTATCAGTGATCTCGATGCCTCTCAATTGAATACTTTATTGTCCATGTGACAAGTCGCATGAAATTGTTTGCTTGCCGACCTCCCCAAGGTATGCAAGTAGTCGGCCATAAATTACAAATTCCAACCCCCCCCCCTCTCCCCATGCCAGTTCCCCCTTTGTTCTGCCCCTGCACCCCCACCCCACGGCAGTTCCCCCCCCCACGGTAGTCCCCCCCCCTCGTCGGATTCCCACGGCAGCGGCGTCCACTCTTCCACGTGTTCGTCCTCGTCCACCATCATTGACCGCCGCGCCGACCTCTCCAACATTGCCGCCGGGTCCTCTCCGGACGCGTCCGTGGAGCCGACACGGGCACCAGCCGAGGGTTCCGTCGACCCAGAGGCCGATAGCCGTGGGCTCTGCCGGCCTGTGGGGTCCGTCCACCCAGAGGCCGATAGCCGTGGGCTCTGCAGGCCTGTGGGGTCCGTCCACCCAGAGGCCGATAGCCGTGGGCTCCTCCGGCCCGCGATCTCCACCTCCGGCTGCCGAGCCAAACACAACCATTCAACGTGAACTGCTAATCGTGGGAATGATGGGGGGTGGAAAATGTTGAAAGTTAAACAGTGAGACTAACTCGAACGTGCGTTTGGAAGCATGATTTATGACGTTTACATACTTGGTTTTACGCATGATCACATTTGTAATCTGAAACTAAGTGAAAGGTATAGCTTTAGAACTGTGCTCGCTGCTCTTGACATAATTTGAATTCAAAATGACAAATTTATTGCTTACATTCTCTATCACTTGTGTTTCGAAACACTCTTTGATTCTGATTTCCCACGAGGGAGATTTAAATGTTCACCAGCATTTTTTCAAACTGTTTACAACTCATCTGCTTATGATTTAGTTTAGAGGTACAGCGCGGAAACAGGCCCATCGGCCCACCGAGTCCGCGCCGACCTGCGATCGCCCTGTGCAGGAACACTATCCTACACACGCACACGCACGCGCTCACGGGACAATTTTACATTCGTGTATCAAGCCAATTACACGACAAACCTGTACGTCTTTGGAGTGTGGGAGGAAACCGGAGCACCCGGAGAAATCCCACGCGGGTCACTAGGGAGAATGGACAATCCCTGCACACACTAGGGACAATTTTTACATTTATACCATAGAAACATCGAAAATAGGTGCAGGAGGAGACCATTCGGCCCTTCGAGCCAGCACCACCATTCATTGTGATCATGGCTGATCCTCCCCAGTCAATAACCCGTGCCTGCCTTCTCCCCAAGCCAATTAATCTATAAACCTGTACGTCTTTGGAGTGTGGGAGGAAACCGCAGATCTCGGAGAAAACCCACGTAGGTCACGGGGAGAACGTACAAACTCAGCGCAGACAGCACCCGTAGTCGGGATTGAACCCGGGTCTCTGGCGCTGTGAGGCAGCAACTCTACCGCTGCGCCATCGTGGGTAAAGTGCTTCAGGGCATCCATTTATTGGTAATATCTCTCTGTTTCTTTCCTCCTCCAACCGTTTCGGGTCGGGATTTTGGGGGATTCATGGAGAAAGCTGGAGAGAGGAGTGTGGGTGATACAGGTGTGTGAAATGGCAGATGTTGGATGAACGGCCGAAGGCGTGAGACAAAAGGATTGAAAAGTTGCTAATTGTGAAGCTGGAGGAAGGAATGTCAGGGGGGATGGGATGGGAGGGGGAGGGTAGTAATAGGTGTGAGTCTAGAAGGGGGAGATGGAGCGCAGGGGAAGGTGAGCGAGAAAGGGTGGGGGGGGGGGGGAGAGACAGTTATTTACTTCCCCTTTGCTGATGTGATCCATATGCCATAGAGGGGGTACAGAGAAGATTCACCAGACTGATTCCTGGGATGTCAGGACTTTCATATGAGGAAAGACTGGATAGACTTGGCTTGTTTGTACTCGCTGGAATTTAGAAGATTGAGGGGGGATCTTATAGAAACTTACAAAATTCTTAAGGGGTTGGACAGGCTAGATGCTGGAAGATTGTTCCCGATGTTGGGGGAGTCCAGAACAAGGGGTCACAGTCCAAGGATAAGGGGGAATTCCTTTAGGACCGAGATGAGGAAAAATGTCTTTACACAGAGAGTGGTGAGTCTCTGGAATTCTCTGCCACAGAAGGTAGTTGAGGCCAGTTCATTGGCTATATTTAAGAGGGCGTTAGATGTGGCACTTGTGGCTAAAGGGATCACGGGGTATGGAGAGAAGGCAGGTACGGGATACTGAGTTGGATGATCAGCCATGATCACATTGAATGGCGGCGCAGGCTCGAGGGGCCGAATGGCCTACTCCTGCACCTATTTTTCTATGTTTCTATATTCCTCTAAATCTTTCCCAACCATGTGCCTTTCCAAATGTGTTTTAAAATGTTGTTATTGTACCAGCCTCAAGCATTTCCTCAGGCACCTCGTTCCATACACCCACCGCCCTCTGTGTGACTGCATTTTTCTTTAGTGCAACACCACATATTTATCTCGTTGTTGATCCAATTGCAGCCACAGATTTCTGGCAGCTGAAATTGGACCGGTCATGGATCCACCATGTTATCAAAGATGTCGACTCGACTCTGGCTGAGAATGCCCTTTATATTCTACGTGAGTTCAGGAAGACCTTAGAGAAACAGTGGTGTGGACTCGGTGGGCCGAAGGGTCTGTTTCCACACTGTACCACCAAACTAAACTAAACTGAACCAAAGAGGAGTAGGCGACGTTTCGGGTCGAGACCCTTCTTCAGGCTCGGTGACCAAGAAGACTTTGCCTCAGTTATAGGAGCAGAATTAGACCATTCGGGCCCATCAAGATGGAACAATGAAATTCTTACTTGCAGCAACACAACAGATTCATAGGATGTGACAGGAGCAGAACTAAGCCATTCGGCCCATCAAGTCTACTCCGCCATTCAATCATGGTTGATCTATCTGGGACATGTTGGCCGGTACGGGCAAGTTGGGCCGAAGGGCCTGTTTCCACACTGTATTACTCTATGACTCTGGACATGCAGTCTAATCCATTGAGTTCAGCATTTTGTGTCTATCTTCGGTGTCTATCTAAACCAGCATCTGCAGTTTCTTCCTGAGCAAAATTAGTTTAGTTTATTGTCACCAAGGTACAGTGAAGAGTTTTTTGTTGCGTGCTACCAGTCAGCGGGAAACTATACATGGTTACAGTCGACCAGTGTACAGATACAGGATAAAGGGAATAACGTTTAGTGCAAGAATACAGACCAGCAACGTCTGAATGAAGATAGTCAGGGAGTCTTCAATGCTGATTGTGGACGATCAGCCATGATCACATTGAATGGCGGTGCTGGCTCCAAGGGACGAATGGCCGACTCCTGCACCTATTGTCTATTGTCTATTGATGTAGATAATAGATCAAGACCACTCTCTAGTTGAGGTGGGATGACTATCTTCATTCAGTACTAAGATAGGTGGTGCTGTGGATAATGAAGTAGATTTCAAAGTCTACAGAGAGATTTGGGCCATTTGGAAGAGTGGGCTGAAAGATGGCAGATGGAGTTTAATGCTGATAAGTGTGAGGTGCTACATCTTGGCAGGACAAATCAAAATAGGACGTACATGAGAAATGGTAGGGAATTGAGGAATGCTGTGGAACAGAGGGATCTAGGAATAACTGTGCATAGTTCCCTGAAGGTAGAATCGCATGTAGATAGGGTGGTAAAGAAAGCTTTTGGTGTGCTGGCCTTTATAAATCAGAGCATTGAATATAGGAGTAGGGAAGTAATGTTAAAATTGTACAAGGCATTGGTGAGACCAATTCTGGAGTATGGTGTACAATTTTGGTCGCCTAATTATAGGAAGGATGTCAACAAAATAGAGAGAGTACAGAGGAGATTTACTAGAATGTTGCCTGGGTTCCAGCAACTAAGTTACAGAAAGGTTGAGCAAGTTAGGTCTTTATTCTTTGGTTAAGGGGGGGGGGGCTTGATTGAGGTCTTTAAAATGATGAAAGGGATAGACAGAGTTGACGTGGATAAGCTTTTCCCATTGAGGGTAGGGAAGATTCAAACAATAGGGCATGACATGAGAATTAAGGGACAGAAGTTTAGGGGTAACATGAGGGGGAACTTCTTTACTCAGAGATTGGTGGCTGTGTGGAATGATCTTCCAGCAGAAGTGGTGGAGGCAGGATCGATTTTAACATTTAAAAGTAAAGTGGATAGGTATATGGACGGGAAGGGAATGGAGGGGTATGGTCTGAGTGCAGGTAGATGGGACTAGGGGAAAATAAATGGTTGGCACGGACTGGAAGGGCCGTGAAGGCCTGTTTCCGTGTTGTAATTGTTATATGGTTATATAGTTGCCTGATCATGAGGTCATAAGGAATCAGACAGTGAAAAACGGACGCAGAGCCGTCACGTGAGCCTTTTCCAGGAAAGTGAGCAGATCATTCATTCTGCTCTTAAAGTGCAACAGCTTGTGTTAGTCAAACAAAATTGATATATTTTAATTTCACCAGCTATTAAGCCGTTCTGGTACAGTTCCCCTTGACTCATCTCAATTTATGGTTTTAGCATTCAAGTAATCTTCTTCTTGAGTCTGTTTAAGAAAGAACTGCAGAGGCTGGGAAAAATCAAATGCTGGAGAAACTCAGCGGGTGAGGCAGCATCTATGGAGCGAAGGAATAGGTGACGTTTTTCGGGTTGAGACCCTTCAGACTGATGTGGGGGTGGTGGTGGGGGGGGGGGGGCGGGAAGAAGAAAGGAAGAGGCTGAGACAGTGTGGGCTGGGGAGAGCTGACTCTGCCTCTGCTTTTCTTCTTAACCATATAACAATTACAGCACGGAAACAGGCCTTCTTGGCCCTTCCAGTCCGTGCCGACCATTTATTTTCCCCTAGTCCCATCTACCTGCACTCAGACCATACCCCTCCATTCCCTTCCTTCCCCCAACCCCCCCCCCCCCCATATCGTCTGATGAAGGGTCTTGACCCGAAACGTCACCTATTCCTTCGCTCCATAGATGCTGCCTCACCCGCTGAGTTTCTCCAGCATTTTTGTCTACCTTCATCTTGTGTACGGCGTGCACAGCCTAAAGTTGTAGATCAAGGGCGGACATCCGGGCCAGGGCAGCATCAGTTACTGGGCGGATGGCTTTGATGCCCCCAGGGAAAAGCCTCAGTGGGCAGTCATTCACGGTGTGTGTGGGGCGGTCTAGTCCGGATGTCAGCAGTCACAAGCGGGGCTGGCCGTCACCCCCCCCCCCCCCCCACTGACGCAGGTGACGGGCTGTTCTTACACGGAGGGCGCGGATTGTGTTCAGGGTCAGCCGTCGCTCGCCACGGAGGTCAACACCCGGTGGTCTGCGATGACCTCGCTGTTGTTGGTGTTGGCATCTTTCCAGGCGCACATCCCGGAAAGATGCCAGCATCAACGACGGGGAGGTCGCGTGAACGGACAGGTCGTACTCATCACGTGAAGGTCGAATTCCTGGAAGACTTTGACTTCTAGACCTTCACCTGGTCCACCCCGTTTCGACTAACGCAAACATCATGACGTGCGCAAACAAATAGACGTAGTGTCTTTTGGCCTCACTTTTGACCATAAAAGTAACAGCGTGGAAGAAATGATATGAAAACTGCAGAGTTTAGATTGATTTTAAACTGGGTGTAAGTGTCGCTGAGCACACTTGCAAGGCAGATTCCCCCGGCAAAGGTTTATTACTGGGACAGACACAAAATGCTGGCGTAACTCAGCGGGACAGGCAGCATCTCTGGAGAGAAGGAATGGGTGACGTCCCGCGCCGTGACGCTTCTGCTCAGCTCAGTTTAGTTTATTGTCACGTGTAACCGGCTACAGACTGAAGCTTTTGTTGCAGTCAGCGGGAAGACAATATAATGAGGAAGTCTAGGACCCGAGGTCACAGCCTCAGAATTAAAGGAGTATGAGGGGGAATTGTTTTAGTCAGAGGGTGGTGAATCTGTGGGATTCTTTGCCGCAGAAGTCTGTGGAGGCCAAGTCAGTGGATATATTTAAGGCAGAGATAGATAGTACGGGTGTCGGAGGTTACGGAGAGAGGGCAGGAGAATGGTTCCTGGGATGTCAGGACTTTCATATGAGGAAAGATTGGATAGACTCGGCTTGTACTCGCTGGAATTTAGAAGACTGAGGGGGGATCTTATAGAAACTTATAAAATTCTTAAGGGGTTGGACAAGCTAGATGCTGGAAGATTGTTCCCGATGTTGGGGGAGTCCAGAACAAGGGGTCACAGTCTAAGGATAAGGGGGAATTCCTTGAGGACCGAAATGAGGAAAACATTCTTTACACAGAGAGTGGTGAGTCTCTGGAATTCTCTGCCACAGAAGGTAGTTGAGGCCAGTTCATTGGCTATATTTAAGAGGGCGTTAGATGTGGCACTTGTGGCTAAAGGGATCAGGGGGTATGGAGAGAAGGCAGGTACGGGATACTGAGTTGGATGATCAGCCATGATCACATTGAATGGCGGTGCAGGCTCGAAGGGCTGAATGGCCTACTCCTGCACCTATTTTCTATGTTTCTATGGGGTAAGGAGGGAGAGACAGATCATCCATGAGTGAATGGCGGAGTCGACTTGACGGGCCAAATGGTCTAATTCTGCTCCTTTCACTTCTGATCTTATGAATACATTAATTGTAGTTAATATAGTGGGGTGTTGGTGGAAACTGGCCACAGTTTGTAGTCTCACCAAAAGCAACACCGCCATGGTGAACTGTTGCCGCTGACCATTGATAGTGGGAGATGTCTAGATCACCGCGATTCCTTAGAGCAGGGACCAGCGGGTGCAGCAGCATCTATGGAGCGAAGGGAATAGGCAACGTTTCGAGCCAAAACCCTTCTTCAGACTGATATTTCCTTCGCTCCATAGATGCTGCTGCACCCGCTGAGTTTCTCCAGCACTTTTGTCTACCTTCGATTTTCCAGCATCTGCAGTTCCTTCTTAAACGAGATGTCTTTTAAGTTGGCGCAGCGATCATGTCAGGGACCCCCGGTTCGATCCCGACTACGGGTGCTGTCTGTACGGAGTTTGCACGTTCTCCCTGTGACCGCGTGGGTTTCCTCCAGGAGCTTGGGTTTCCTCCCACACTCCAGAGAGGTGCATGTTTGTAGGTTAATTGACTTCTGTAAATTGTCCCTAGTGTGTGCAGGATAGAGCTAGTGTATGGGGATCGCTGGTCGGCGCGGACTCGTGAACATAGTGCCGTGTAGGTTTACAAGGTTAATCCCCGGGATGGCGGGACTGTCATATGTTGAAAGAATGGAGCGGCTGGGCTTGTATAACCATATAACCATATAACAATTACAGCACGGAAACAGGCCTTCTCGGCCCTTCCAGTCCGTGCCGACCATTTATTTTCCCCTAGTCCCATCTCCCTGCTCTCAGACCATACCCCTCCATTCCCTTCCCGTCCATATACCTATCCACTTTACTTTTAAATGTTAAAATCGTCCTGCCTCCACCACTTCTGCAGGAAGATCATTCCACACAGATACTCTGGAATTTAGAAGGATGAGAGGGGATCTTATTGAAGCATATAAGATTATTAAGGGGTTGGACACGCTAGAGGCAGGAAACATGTTCCCGATGTTGGGGGAGTCCAGAACCAGGGGCCACAGTTTAAGTATAAGGGTAAGCCATTTTGAACGGAGATGAAGAAACACTTTTACACCCAGAGAGTTGTGAATAGGTGAAATTCTCTGCCTCAGAGGGCAGCGGAGGCCGATTGTCTGGATGCTTTCAAGAGAGAGTTAGATAGGGCTCTTAAAGATAGCGGAGTCAGGGGATATAGGGAGAAGGCAGGAACGGGGTACTGATTGGGGATGATCAGCCATGATCACATTGAATGGCGGTGCTGGCACGAAGAGGTGAATGGCCTACTCCTGCACCTATTGTCTATTGACTCAATGGGCCTGTTTCTGTGCAGAATCTTGAAACTAAACTCCACGGAATGTGAGAGGGAATCAGAACGCCCAGAGGGAAGGCAGAACGTGATAGCAATATGGTGTCCGCCGAGCTAAGGAGATGCAGCGTGCTTCCACAACACTGACTGAGTAATTCCCCTTCATTTGCATTAATCTCTGTGAAACTCATGCATTTAAAATCTTGGCTGGCATTTTAATCCAGAGCTACCATCTACAAAGTCATGAGGGGAATAGATCGGGTAGACCGACGCACAGAGCCCCTTGCCCTGAGTAGGGGAATCGAGGACCAGAGGACACGGGTTCAAGGTGAAGGGGAAAAGATTTAATGGGAATCCGAGGGGTAACTTTTTCCACACAAAGAGTGGTGGGTGTATGGAATGAGCTGCCAGAGGAGGTAGTTGAGGCTGGGACTAGCCCAAAGTATAAGAAACATTTTGACAGGTACACTGATAGGACAGGTTTAGAGGGATATGGACCAAATACAGGCAGTAGTGTAGACATAGAAACATAGAAATTAGGTGCAGGAGTAGGCCATTCGGCCCTTTGAGCCTGCGCCGCCATTCAATATGATCATGGCTGATCATCCAACTCAGTATCCCGTACCTGCCTTCTCTCCATACCCTCTGATCCCCTTAGCCACAAGGGCCACATCTAACTCCCTCTTAAATATAGCCAATGAACTGGCCTCAACTACCCTCTGTGGCAGAGAGTTCCAGAGACCCACCACTCTCTGTGTGAAAAAATTCCTTCTCATCTCGGTCCTAAAGGATTTCCCCCTTATCCTTAAGCTGTGACCCCTTGTCCTGGACCTCCCCAACATCGGGAACAATCTTCCTGCATCTAGCCTGTCCAACCCCTTAAGAATCTTGTAAGTTTCTATAAGATCCCCTCTCAATCTCCTAAATTCTAGAGAGTAGAATTCTAGACGGGACATGTTGGCCAGTATGGGCAAGTTGGGCTGAAAGGCCTGTTTCTACAATGTATGACTATATGATACTCTAATCAGAATCCATTGTAGATTCCTTCCCAAAACTCCATTTTGTCCATGGTGCATGTCTGTAATCCTTTGTGTCTGTCTGAAGAAGGGTCTCGACCCAAAACATCACCCATTCCTTCTATCCAGAGATGCTGCCTGGCCCGCTGAGTTACTCCAGCACTTTGTTTCTATCTTTTGTTGCCTGAAGGTTTTGTAGCTGGGACAGGTTGGCCGGGCATCGGCAAGATGGGCCGAAGGGCCTGCTTCCACATTGTGTGACTCTATGATTCTACAGGCGAGGTCTTAACCTGAGATCCTCTCTGCGCTCTGCGGGTGGCATAGGAGTAGTCTTAAGCCATTCGGCCCATCGAGTCCACTCCGCCATTCAATCATGGTGGATCTCTGCCCCCTAATCCCATTTTCCTGCCTTCTCCCCATAACCCTTGACACCTGTTCTAATCAAGAATTTGTCTATCTGTGCCTTAAAAAACATCCACTGACTTGGCCTCCACAGCCCTCTGTGGCAATGAGTTCCACAGATTCACCACCCTCTGACTAAAGAAGTTCCTCCTCACCTCCTTTCTAAAAGAGCGCCCTTTAATTCTGAGGCTTGTGACCTCTGGTCCTGGACTCTCCCCACCAGTGGAAACATCCTCTCCGCATCCACTCTATCGACGCCTTTCATTATTCCGTAGGTTTCAATGAGGTCCCCCCCCCCCCCCACAACTTTCTAAACTCCAGCAAGTAGAAGCCCAGTGCTGTGCATCGTATGCTAACCCACTCATTCCTGGGATCATTCTTGTAAACCTCCCCTGGACCCTCTCCAGAGCCAGCACATCCTTCCTCAGATATTGGGGCCCAAATTTGCTCCCAGTGCTCGTGAGGCCCGACCAGCGCCTTTTCGAGCCTCAGTGTTAAATCTCTGACGGGGACAAGTAGCTAGAAGGGCATTGGTGCCTTGGGGCAAGTAACCTCTTTACACTTGGCTGGTAAAGGTTCTGACGCTGTACGTGATGCCTGAATTAGTTTGTCAGATAGCACCAGAGCGTGCACAGAATCGTGTTAAGAGCTATGAGTCTCGGCAGCACTTAGAAGCCTTGAGAAATACCGTTAATCATTAATTATCGCTGCAGCTCGACTATTCCATAATGCACAGCAGGAACAGAGGGATAGGAAATATGCTTAATTGGAAACCAGTCAGAACTGAATGAGTGAACAGTAAGGGCGAATGATTACACGTCTAGGGGGTTTTGTTTCAACGTCCTTGCAAATCTTTTTCCAACGCGGAATCATCCCGCAAGTTGTTTTTTTTTTTTTAGTTTGTCAAAAGTAAACTTTATTTGAAAGAAAAAATACAAACATAAAGAAATGGGGTGGCGCAGCGGTAGAGCTGCTGCCTCACAGCGCCAGCGCCAGTTTGATCCCGACCGCGGGTGCTGTCTGCACGGAGTTTGCACGTTCTCCCCGTGGGGTAAGCCATTATTAAGCGTTTGCACACGCTAGAGGCAGGAAACCTGTTCCCGATGTTGGGGGGGGGGGGGGGGGGGAGTCCAGAACCAGGGGCCACAGTTTAAGAATAAGGGGTAAGCCATTTAGAACGTAGATGAGGAAACACTTTTTCTCACAGAGAGTTGTGAGTCTGTGGAATTCTCTGCCTCAGAGGGCGGTGGAGGCCGGTTCTCTGGATACTTTCAAGAGAGAAACATAGAAAATAGGTGCAGGAGTAGGCCATTCGGCCCTTCGAGCCTGCACCGCCATTCAATGTGATCATGGCTGATCATCCAACTCAGTATCCCGTACCTGCCTTCTCTCCATACCCCCTGATCCCTTTAGCCACAAGTGCCCCATCTAACGCCCTCTTAAACATAGCCAATGAACTGGCCTCAACTGCCTTCTGTGGCAGAGAATTCCAGAGACTCACCACTCTCTGTGTAAAGAATGTTTTCCTCATCTCGGTCCTAAAGGAATTCTCCCTTATCCTTAGACTGTGACCCCTTGTTCTGGACTCCCCCAACATCGGGAACAATCTTCCAGCATCTAGCTTGTCCAACCCCTTAAGAATTTTGTAAGTTAGACAGGGCTCTTAAAAATAGCGGAGTCAGGGGGTATGGGGAGACGGCAGGAACGGGGTACTGATTGGGGATAATCAGCCATGATCACATTGAATGGCGGTGCTGGCTCGAAGGGCCAAATGGCCTACTCCTGCAGCTATTGTCTATTGACCCAAGTGGGTTTTCTCTGGGTGCTCCGGTTTCCTCCCACACTCCAAAGACGTGCAGGTTTGTAGGCTAATTGGCTTGGGTATAATTGTAAATTGTCCCTAATGTGTGTGTGGGGCAGAGCACCAGCGTGCGGGGACCTCTGGTCGGCACGGACTCGGTGGGCCGAAGGGCCTGTTCCTGCGCTGTATATCTCTAAAGTCTACAGCGGAGTCTAAAGCGTCAGGATGATTTGACCCTGATAAGTAATTCAGATGCTGCTTTTATTTAAAACCACAGTCTGCTGTGAATTAGTAACGTCTCTCCCACGTCACCAGCTACCAATTCACTTTGGACGCAGGAAAACCACGGTGCAATGGATGGGTAAAGTGCCAGGTTTTTCTTTGCCTTAGTGAAGGCTGAAACAATCAGAATTGGAATAGCTATTTCTCAGCTCATTGCATCATTCACAACAGTGTATCTGAATGAAGGAGTCCTCGTTTCCAATTTCCAAAGTGTAAGAGGCAGAAATCCTGTTCAAATTGGAGTTAAACGGCAAGGATACCAACAGTGGCCCGTTCACCACAATCAGGCTGTTTCGTTAGAGGCCATTTGACACTCTGTCACCCCTCACAGTCCCTTTATCTCACTCCGCCAGCATTGGTGCTCATTCATTCATCCATTCCACCCAGTCTGTGGCTCAATGGGGCTGGACAATAACGGGGCAATGGTTTGCATGCACATGCACACACACACACACACGCATGCACACTCACACACGCACGCACGCACGCACGCACACACACACACACACACACACACACTCACACACACTCACACTCACACTCACACTCACACTCACACTCACACTCACACTCACACTCACACTCACACTCACACTCACACTCACACACACTCACGCACTCACACACACACTCACACGCACATGGACACACATGCACACTCGCACACACACTCACGCGCACATGCGCACTCGCACACTCACACTAACACGCACATGGACACACTCGCACATACACTCACGCGCACATGCACACTCGCACACACACTCACGCACACATGCACACACACACTCACGCGCACATCGACACGCACACTCACATAAACACTCAGGCTCATGGACACACGCGCGCACATGCACACACAGGCACACCCACATGCGCAGCCACATGCACACACTCGCATGCACACTCACACACATGCCTATACATAGAAACATAGAAAATAGGTGCAGGAGGAGGCCATTCAGCCCTTCGAGCCAGCACCGCCATTCATTGTGATCATGGCTGATCGTCCCCAATCAGTACCCCGTTCCTGCCTTCTCCCCATATCCCCTGACTCCGCTATCTTTAAGAGCCCTATCTAGCTCTCTCTTGAAAGCACCCAGAGAACCGGCCTCCGCCGCCCTCTGAGGCGGAGAATTCCACAGACTCACAACTCTCTGTGTGAAAAAGTGTTCCCTCATTTCTCCGTGTGTCGATCTTTTTTCAATCAAAGCAGAACCGGAAAGAAAAAGGGTCTGAAGAAGGGTCTCGACCCGTACAGGCTGCCCATTCCTTCTCTCCCGAGGCGCTGCCTGTCCCGTTGAGTTACTCCGGCAACTTCGACTCGTGAAGATTTTCTTTTCCAGCTGCCACTTGCAAATAAGAAAAAAGTTTCTTAAAAAAAAAGATTCTTGCGGAACTGACAAAACCACCCGCAATTTAAAAAACCCGCAATGTTTCATTGGGGTAGCACTGGGATCCAGATTGGTGCTGATGTTCATGCAGATCCCCAGGGGAACCGCCTTCCGCGGGTCACTTCAGTGCCTGCAGAGACTTCTGACCCATGAAACTCGGTGGTAATGCAGCTTTCTTTCTTGTAAGCTGAGAATTAAGTGGCAGCAACATAACGTGTTGCCGCAGTGAAATCTGACCTCGGGTTTGCCATTGAGCCAGGGAAAGTAGTTAGAGATTGTAAAAAATTTACTGGTAGTGCAAAATGAGAGCCTTATAAAGGTTACAGATACCTCCCGGACCCATTTGGCACTAACCTCTTTAAGATTTAGTTAAGATCAACAGGGGAAGACAAAGGGGTTAATTAAGAGAGTGTAGCGGACACGGAGTTGTCCATTAAAGGACGAGGCAGACACGAAGTTTGTCCGGTGTACTGGTTCTCTATTACTTCACTAACTTTCCTCACTCACTCACTCACTCAACCCTGTACGCGCGTGATTACCCCTTAAATACTCCCCAGGGCACCCGTGACCAAACCGTGACCCCTATCTCTCGTCACCGGGACACGTGACCCCCCCCCCCCCCCCAACGAGCTGAAGGTTTTGTACATCTCAAAGTGCAACATCTCAAAGTTGGGGGGTGGTGTTAGAAACATAGAAAAATAGGTGCAGGAGTAGGCCATTCGGCCCTTCGAGCCTGCACCGCCATTCAATGTGATCATGGCTGATCATCCAACTCAGTATCCCGTACCTGCCTTCTCTCCATACCCCCTGATCCCTTTAGCCACAAGTGCCACATCTAACGCCCTCTTAAATATAGCCAATGAACTGGCCTCAACTACCTTCTGTGGCAGAGAATTCACCACTCTCTGTGTAAAGAATGTTTTCCTCATCTCGATCCTAAAGGAATTCCCCCTTATCCTTAGACTGTGACCCCTTGTTCTGGACTCCCCCAACATTGGGAACAATCTTCCAGCATCTAGCTTGTCCAACCCCTTAAGAAATTTGTAAGTTTCTATAAGATCCCCCCTCAATCTTCTAAATTCCAGCGAGTACAAGCCGAGTCTATCCAATCTTTCCTCATATGAAAGTCCTGACATCCCAGGAATCAGTCTGGTGAACCTTCTCTGTACTCCCTCTATGGCACGAATGTTTTTCCTCAGATTAGGAGACCAAAACTGTACGCAATACTCCAGGTGTGGCCTCACCAAGACCCTGTACAAGGGGTCACTGTTTAAGGATAAGGGGGAAGTCTTTTAGAACCGAGATGAAAATATCATTTTTCACACAGAGAGTGGTGAATCTGTGGAATTCTCTGCCATAGAAGGTAGTTGAGGCCAGTTCGTTAGCTATATTTAAGAGGGAGTTAGATGTGGCCCTTGTGGCTAATGGGATCAGGGGGTATGGAGAGAAGGCAGGTACAGGATACTGAGTTGGATGATCAGCCATGATCATATTGAATGGCGGTGCAGGCTCGAAGGGCCGAATGGCCTACTCCTGCACCTATTTTCTATGTTTCTATGTTTCTATGTGCAGTGCATGGCCCATCACCCAGAGCTGCCACATTACCCCCCCCCCCCCCCCCCCCCCAGAACCGGAGGCACAAAAACGGATGGGCAGCCGAAAGAGGCGGCCGGACCTCGTACGTACGTGCCCACGCAAAGGTTTATTTTCTGGTAAGGACGAAGTAGGTAGGACCAGAGATGGGGGACACCCTCGACGGCCAGGTTGGGTCACCTGGACTGCTCGCTCAGGTCCAAATGGGCCGGATTCAAACGATCCACCGAAACGGTCACCCCCCGACCCTCCATGTCCAATTCAACAGTCGTAGCACCCGAAAATGACCCTCGTAAGGGCGCTGTGGGCGTCACAGCGGTGGAAGACATATTGACTGTCCACAAGAGCCGGCAGCATGTGAGATGAAGTGACACCAAGCCGGGATGTCGGGACCGGAGACAGGGCGCCCACCCTCTCCTGCAGTCGGACCAACGTGGATGCCGGCGACTCCTGGGGGCCACCAGCAGTCGGGATAAACTCCCCGGGCACGGTCAGTGGAACGCCATGAACCAACGCGGCCGATGAAACCTGCAAGTCCTCCTTTGTGGCGGTGTGGACCCCCAGCATGGCCCACGGCGTGCTGGAACCATACCTGCCTCTGGGTGGTCCAGGAGGCCCGCAGCTTCAGGGAGACGGCGCTGCGTTGGGCCCGGTGTGCACAATCAAATAAGATCAAATAGAACAAGTTGTCCTACAACTTTAGGCTGTGCATGCCATACGCAAGAAGAAGAAGATGGGTGCTATGAGGCTGCAGGGTGACTTGTTTGGTTGGGTGAGTGGGCAGATGCAGTATAATGTGGATAAATGTGAGGTTATCCACTTTAGTGGCAAGAACAAGAAGGCAGATTATTATCTGACTGGTGTCAGATTAGGAAAAGGGGAGGTGCAACGAGACCTGGGTGTCCTTGTACATCAGTCACTGAAAGTAAGCATGCAGGTACAGCAGGCAGTGAAGAAAGCTAATGGCATGTTGGCCTTTATAGCGCGAGGAGTTGAGTATAGGTGCAAGGAGGTCCTACTGCAGTTGTACAGGGCCCTGGTGAGACCACACCTGGAGTATTGTGTACAGTTTTGGTCTCCTAATTTGAGGAAGGACATTCTTGCTGTTGAGGGAGTGCAGCGTAGGTTCGCCAGGTTAATTCCCGGGATGGCGGGACTGACATATGATGAAAGAATGGATCGACTGGGCTTGTATTCACTGGAATTTAGAAGCATGAGAGGGGATTTTATAGAAACATATAAAATTCTTAAGGGATTGGATGGGCTAGATGCAGGAAAAATGTTCACGATGTTGGGGTGTGGGGGGGGGTCCACAGTTTTAGAATAAGGGGTCGGCCATTTAGGACTGAGATGAGGAAAACTTTTGCACCCAGAGAGTTGTGAATCTGTGGAATTATCTGCCACAGAAGGCAGTGGAGGCTGATTCACTGGATGTTTTCAAGAGAGAGTTAGATAGAGCTCTTGGGGCTAACGGAAACAAGGGATAAGGGGAAAAAGCAGGAACGGGGTACTGATTTTAGATGATCAGCCATGATCATATTGAATGGCGGTGCTGGCTCGAAGGGCTGAATGGCCAGCTCCTGCACCTATTGTTTCTATGTTTCTATTTTAAAATAACTTGGACACTGGAGCAATTGGAGCAAATGTAACCGTTTTGTCACCTTACGAGTATGAGTGGCGCAGCGGTAGAGTTGCTGCCTCACGGCGCCGGAGACCTGGGTTTGATCCTGACTACGGGTGCTGTCTGTACAGAATTTGTACGTTCAAAGCATACTTTATTGTCACACGTACCAATTAAGGTACAGTGAAACTCGATTTACCATACAGATAAATGCAACAAGACACACATCTACATAAAAGTTAACATAAACATCCACCACAGTGGATTCCCCACATTCCTCCCTGTGATGGAAGGCAAGAAAGTCCAATCTGCTTCACTCTTTATTCTCCCGTGGTCGGGGCAGTCGAACAATGTGCAGTCGGGGCTATCGAATCCCCCACGTCAGGGCGATCGAAGCTCCCGCCATCAGGGGCGGTGGAAGCTCCTGCGGCTTGGAGCTCCCGAAGTCGATCCCTAACCGCGAGCCCCACGATGTTAAGTCCTGCAGGTTCCCGTGGAAATGCTCCTGATGTCGGTCCCAAAGTCGATCCCCAGCAAGAGGCCGTCAGCTCCTCGATGTCAGGCCGCAGTGCGGACGAAGATACGATACGGAAAATAATCGCATCTCCGTCGAGTTACGAGGTAATTTTTTTTAAAGGGTCCCCCTCCCCCCTCCCCTCAACAACACACACACATACAACAAACCTAAGGAACACTAAAACGTACATTTAACACATACTACAAACAACAACAAAAAAAAAGAATGAGACAGACTGTTGGCGCGGCGGCCATTGCGACCGTGACCCGAGTGGGTTCTCTCCGAGATCTTCGGTTTCCTCCCACACTCCAAAGACGTGCAGGTTTACAGGTCAATTGGCTTGGTGTAAATGCAAAATTGTGTAGGATAGTGTTAGCGAGTGGCGATCGCCGGTCAGTGCGGACTCGGTGGGCCGAAGGGCCTGTTCCCACTCTGTATCTCTAAATTAAACTAAACTAATTGTACATGATATAAATAAACATCGGACAAACAAAATCAGGATGACCACGCATGATAAATTGTTGGTGCATCTTAAATGAATGATGGTACAGTGGTCTACTTGATACTGTTTCAATGTACCAACATGTGGGAGAGTCTAGAACCAGAGGGCACAGCCTCAGATTAAAGGACGTACCTTTAGAAAGAAGACAAGGAAGAATTTCCTTTGTCAGAGGGTGGTGAATCTGTGAAATTCATTGCCACAGATGGCTGTGGAGGCCAAGTCAATGGGTATATTTAGAGAGGAGATTGACAGATTCTTGATTAGTACGGGTGTCGGGGGTTATGGGGAGAAGGCGGGAGAATTGGGTTGAGAGGGAAAGAAAGATCGGCCATGATAGAAACATAGAAATTAGGTGCAGGAGTAGGCCATTCGGACCTTCGAGCCTGCACCGCCATTCAATATGATCATGGCTGATCATCCAACTCAGTATCCCGTACCTGCCTTCTCTCCATGCCCCTCTGATCCCCTTAGCCACAAGGGCCACATCTAACTCCCTCTTAAATATAGCCAATGAACTGGCTTTAACTACCCTCTGTGGCAGAGAGTTCCAGAGACCCACCACTCTCTGTGTGAAAAAAGTCCTTCTCATCTCGGTCCTAAAGGATTTCCCCCTTATCCTTAAGCTGTGACCCCTTGTCCTGGACCTCCCCAACATCGGGAACAATCTTCCTGCATCTGGCCTGTCCAACCCCTTAAGAATTTTGTAAGTTTCTATAAGATCCCCTCTCAATCTCCTAAATTCTAGAGAGTATAAACCGAGTCTATGCAGTCTTTGTTCATAAGACAGTCCTGACATCCCATGATTGAATGTAGGAGTAGACTTGATGGGCCGAATGGCCTAATTCTGCCCCGAGAACCTATGATCTTGTTTTGGTACTAAGTAGCAATGTTACAAAATGTTGAGATTTAAAAAATCAAGTCTGCAATTTATCCCATCAGATAAAGCATAAAAAGAATTTGACACCTAATTCACTTTCATATCTTCAGTGTTAAAAAAGTTATGGCCATTTTCATACTCGGAAATTAGCATCTTGTTCCCCATTGCCTTTCCATTGACTTAACACAAAAGCTGTGATCGAGGACAGTCAAAAGCCCATAACTTTCTTAAAAATCAAGAGAACTGAATGAAATTTTCAGTTATTATAAATTGAAGCATTCTGAAACAAATATAAGACATCTTATTTGGATGACCTGAAATTAAAGCATATAATTAGTTAATTACCTAATTGTAGCTAATTACAAAATTGACGGAAATAGTAATAAACACCCAGACTGCCTTGAAAATTCAAAAATGTGATATTCTCAAGATCAGAACTTCAATATTATTGTATTATATGCTGTAAATCCGTAACAGATAGGTAAATACATTACAATTTCTAGCAATGGACCAAGTCTTTATGGAGAAGATCAGCTGCTAGCTGGTACATTGGCATATCATAATCAGTAGCATCATCGTACTCCTCAGATTGTAACCAATAAGCAACTCTGTACACCTTGTTTTTCCTCAACTTTTCAATGTTGGCATTGTAAACTACAAGTTTTTGCTCTTCAAACCACACATGACGTGCCTTTCTGCCCACTACGTTCCCATTAACAATGGCTTGTAGATTCAATTTCTTAAGAAAAGGATATATTTTTTAAATAGCCTAAGTATTCAAATAACAAACTAATCCCACTCGCACAAGAATTCACAATATAACATGATTTTTAAATCTCACTGTCATTAATTTATATGCCAGATGGAAGGAATTTAATGTTTAATTCCCATAAATTAATCCAGAAACATCCACTCAAAATATAATCAAAATTATTGTTTTTTGCACAATACATGTGACTCAAACTGTTGTGAATATTTAGTATAAAAAATAATGATCATGGAGAGAGAGAATAAGACAAAATATAGACAATTTAGAAGGCTTATCTCCAAAACAAAATGGGCATCATTTTAATCATCTTGCTTCTGGAACGAGATCGATTGGAACGTAGCATTTGCGATGAATTTGAACCCCATATCGGCAGGAAAAACACTGCCGGTTCGTATGGGGCCCAAATCACATTTTCGCTTATAGAGGATTGATGAAAGTCATCCCAAGAAGCAAGTTTATATGTAAAATAAACGACTCTCACAGTGTTTTGTCCCATACTTGAGAGTGTTAGAAGTCACTTTTTATTTTAATATATTGTCAATTTAAGAAATTGTCTCGTGGTTAAATTGGGAATGGAAGTCGGAACGATTTTTCCGCATCAGCTTGCAGCCAGAGGAAATCCACCTCGGACAGGCGGTAGAAAACTGAATTTTAATCCCGCCCCCCCTCCCCCCCCCCCCCCCCCCCACCCCCTCAAAGGCTCCAAAGTCGCGCACACGGCCAGTGGCAGAACTGCAGCGCCGCTGAAAGGAGGTTTTGTAACATCGCTACACTATACAGGTCGGCACGGAGGCGCAGAGACCCGCGTTCTGCCTACCCGCACGTCTTTGGGATGTGGAAGGGAAACCGAGCGCCTAGAGGTAACAGGGTCTCGGGGAGAAGGGACCACACGGTGGCGCGGCGGTCGAATTGCTGCCTCAGAATGCAGCGCCAGAGACCCGGGTTCGATCCTGACTACGGGCTCTGGCTGTGCGGAGTTTGCACGTTCTCCCCCGTGATCTGCGTGGGATAACTGCGGGATCTCCGGTTTCCTCCCACACTCCAAAGACGTGCAGGTTTGTAGGTTAATTGGCAATGGGGTAAATGTAAAATTGTGTAGGATAGTATTAGTGAGTGGGGATCGCTGGTCGGTGGGCCGAAGGGCCTGTTTCTGCGCCGTATCTCTAAACTAAATAGGATAACCAACCTGATCTCCCGGTGGCTCAGCACCTCAACTCCCCCTCCCATTCCGTATCCGACCTTTCTGTCCTGGGCCTCCTCCATGGCCAGAGTGAGTCCCACCGCAAATTGGAGGAGCTTGGGCAGATAACAGCCCAGCGGTATGAACATTGACTTCTCCGATTTCAGGTAGTCCTTGCTTTCTCCCTCCTTCCCTCCCCTTCCCAGCTCCCCACAGCCCACTGTCTCCGCATCTTTCTTTCTTCTTCCCGCCCACCCCCCCTTTCATCCCTGACCCCCACATCAGTCTGACGAAGGGTCTCAACCCGAAACGTCGCCTATTCCTTCGACCCATAGGCAGCATCTATGGAGCTAAGGAATAGGTGACGTTTCAGGTCGAGACCCTTCTTCACATTAACATGCCCCGTAGATGCTGCCACACCCACTGAGTTTCTCCAGCATTTTTGTCTACCTTCGATTTTTCCAGCATCTGCAGTTCTTTCCTAAATAGGATCATGGTACACCAGTCATTGAAAGTAGGCATGCAGGTGCAGCAGGCAGTGAAGAAGGCAAATAGTATGTTAGCATTCATAGCAAAAGGATTTGAGTATAGGAGCAGGGAGGTTCTACTGCAGTTGTACAGGGTCTTGGTGAGACCACACCTGGAGTATTGCATACAGTTTTGGTCTCCAAATCTGAGGAAAGACACTCTTGCCATAGAGGGAGTACAGAGAAGATTCACCAGACTGATTCCTGGATGTCAGGACTTTCATATGAGGAAAGACTGGATAGACTCGGCTTGTACTCGCTGGAATTTAGAAGATTGAGGGGGGATCTTATAGAAACTTACAAAAATTCTTTAGGGGTTGGACAAGCTAGATGCTGGAAGATTGTTCCCGATGTTGGGGGAGTCCAGAACAAGGGGTCACAGTCTAAGGATAAGGGGGAATTCCTTTAGGACCGAGATGAGGAAAACATCTTTACACAGAGAGTGGTGAGTCTCTGGAACTCTCTGCCACAGAGGGTAGTTGAGGCCAGTTAATTGGCTATATTTAAGAA
>CAUPSL010000847.1:0-33223 GCA_963514005.1 Raja brachyura | reverse complement strand
TGCAAATGTAGCCTGAAAATGTATCTTGCACGTTGGAACAAATCCTTCTCACTCACTCGCCCCTCTGTTGGTGGTTGATACATTTGCTACACAGTCTGATTTTAAAACGAAAATCTCAAGCCTTTGTGAGTTTCACACGAAAGCAGATGTTTTCTCCATTAATGAGCCCTTTGTGCTTGGAATCCACTTGCAGTCAGTCTGTGGCTTAAAAATCGCATTGCAAACCTCCTGGCAATTTTTTGAGTGTAATAATATTATTATGCTTTATTGTCATTGTTCCTGTTATTGATACTGAATGCCGTATGGATTTTAAAGTGGATATGATGGATATCAAGACCTGAATTGATCAGACATGTTTGCCCAATAACGTTTGCAAGGAATGTAAGCCTGTCTTTTGAGAAGGTTGCTTGATCAACGAAGATGTTCTTTCCACCGAGTGACTTGAAATCAACTAAAAAAATTGAAGGCAAGGAATCTCTAGAAACATAGAAAATAGATGCAGGAGTAGGCCATTCGGCCCCTCCGAGCCAGCACCACCATTCAATATGATCATCCAAAATCAGTACCCCCGTTCCTGCTTTTTCCCCCCCCCATATCCCTTGATTCCTTTAGCCCAAATAACTAAATCTACCTCTCTTTTGAAAACGGTATGAAGCAGTCAAGGGTCAAAATTGGGGAAGAAATTGCCGGGGGAACTCTGATTTGAATCTATCGGATTTCAAAGATAGTCCCAATGGCCACAAGGATATTATTTAGTGGCATTCCTGAAACTAGTTTTGGATGGAAGCTGGATGCCATACCATATCGAATAGGGAGACCAACTATAGAGTGGTAAATTTAACACATGGGGACAACTTCTAAACCTATACAATGGGGGTTGTTTTAGTCTAGTATGGGTGGCAAGATACAGTGGAAGACTTAGTTTTACGTGCTATCCAGGCCATACCATAAATGAGTACATAAATGAGTACATCAGGTACTGCATAAGGGAACATAAACAGGGTGGAGAATATAGGGTGACAGCATCAGAGAAAGTGCAGTTTAAAGAAAAGTGCGAGGGTCCCAATGAGGTAGGTTGGAAGATCGGGTATTCACACCCTAGAAGATGAGAGGTATGTTTGGGAGTCTAATAACAGGGGGGAAAATTAACCAGAGTGCACAATTAACTAAACTAAAGAAGGGCCCTGACCTGAAACGTCGACTATCCATATTCTCCAGAGACCCTCCCCGAGTCATTCGAGTTATTCCAGCACTTTGAAACTCATTACCCCTTGGCTCCCTGCCCCCACCCCTGCTTTGAGCTGATGAAGTCAGTGTCTGTGCTCAGAAGCATGAGAGCTCATCGTGAATGGAGATGGGGACACAAACCTACAGCCAATGTTTTATTTCAGTCCAGCCATCAACATGAGCGGGGTGGAACCACTTGGAAGCATTTTTATTGGACTGGAAAGTACCAGGGTGATAGGGGAAATTCTTGCTTTCGATCGGTAGTTGGTTTATCTTTTGGTTTGGAGGAATGCCAAAGGAAATGGAATGGTATTTTCCTTACATTATCATGTGGTTCCACATTTCAGGGAAGTCAATACTTTCATTCATAAGGTCATGTTCATAAGAGACCAGAGCAGAAATAGGCCATTCGGCCCATCAGGTCTGCTCCACCTTTCAATCACGGTTGATCTATCTCTCCCTCCTAACCCCGCCTTCTCCCCCGTTACCCCTGACACCCGTACTAATCAAGGATCAATCTATCTCAGTCTTAAAAATATCCGTTGACTTAGCCTCCACAGCCTTCTGTGGGCAATGACTTCCACAGATTCACCACCCTCTGACCAAAGAAATTCCTCCTTATCTCCTTCCTAAAGGAAAGTCCTTCAATTCTGAAGATCTAACATCTGGTCCTAGACTCGCCCACTGGTGGAAACATCCTCTCCACATCCACACTATCCCGGCATTGTAGAAATTCATTGTAGAAATAAGGAACTGCAGGTCTGATTTACATTAAAAAAGGCACAAGTGCTGGAGTAACTCAGCGAGTCAGGCACCTATCCATGTTCTCCAGAGATGCTGCTTGACCCGGTGAGTTATTCCAGCACTTGATACTATCACTGGCAGCCAACCTAGTTCTAAAATGATAGGATGGTTCAGAAAAAAACAAACCTCAAAAAGTAAATTATTGGGGACTTAGCATATCTAAAAATAATACATAAATAATGAAACATATAAGATTGTTAAGGGTTTGGACACACTAGAGGCAGGAAACATGTTCCCGATGTTGGGGGAGTCCAGAACAGTGGCCACAGTTTAAGAATAGGGAGTAAGTCATTTGGAACGGAGACAAGGAAACACTTTTTCTCACAGAGAGTGGTGAGTCTGTGGAATTCTCTGCCTCAGAGGGCGGTGGAGGCAGGTTCTCTCGATGTTTTCAAGAGAGAGCTAGATAGGGCTCTTAAAGATAGCGGAGTCAGGAGATATGGGGAGAAGGCAGGAACGGGGTACTGATTGGGGATGATCAGCCATGATCACATTGAATGGCGGTGCTGGCTCGAAGGGCCGAATGGCCTACTCCTGCACCTATTGTCTATGATACTAACTTGCAGATGGGGGGGGGGGGGCATGTGTGGAGGGGGCAGGGCAGGTGAGTGTCATTCGCAGTGAAAGAGTAGAGTCATAGAGTGATACAGCGTGGGACCTTCAGCCCAACTTGCCCTCACCGGCCAACCTGTCCCAGCTACAATAGTCCCACCTGCCTGCGTATGATCTGATTAGGTGGCCGATTAGGTAAAGGGGAGATGCAACGAGACCTAGGTGTCATGGTACACCAGTCATTGAAAGTAGGCATGCAGGCGCAGCAGGCTGTGAAGAAAGCAAATGGTATGTTGGCATTCATAGCAAAAGGATTTCAGTACAAGAGCAGGGAGGTTCTACTGCAGTTGTACAGGGTGTTGGTGAGGCCACACCTGGAATATTACGTACAGTTTTGGTTTCCTAATCTGAGGAAATACATTCTTGCCATAGAGGGAGTACAGAGAAGGTTCACCAGACTGATTCCTGGGATGGCAGGACTTCCATATGAAGAAAGACTGGATAGACTGGGCTTGTACTCGCTGGAATTTAGAAGATTGAGGGGTGATCTTATAGAGACTTACAAAATTCTTAAGGGATTGGACAGGCTAGATGCAGGAAGATTGTTCCCGATGTTGGGGAAGTCCAGAACAAGGGGTCACAGTTTAAGGATAAGGGGGAAGTTTTTTAGGACTTAGATGAGAACATCATTTTTCACACAGAGAGTGGTGAATCTGTGGAATTCTCTGCCACAGAAAGTAGTTGAGGCCAGTTCATTGGCTATATTTAAGAGGGAGTTAGATGTGGCCCTTGTGGCTAAAGGGATCAGGGGGTATGGAGAGAAGGCAGGTACAGGATACTGAGTTGGATGATCAGCCATGATCATATTGAATGGTGGTGCAGGCTCGAAGGGCCGAATGGCCTACTCCTGCGCCTATTTTCTATGTTTCTATGATCCATATCCCTCCAAACCTGTCCTATCGATGTACCTGTCTAAATGCTTCTTAAACGTTGGGATAGTCCCAACCTCAACTACCTCCTCTGGCAGGTTGTTCCATACATCCACCACCCTTTGTGTGAAAACGTTACCCCTCAGATTCCTTTAAAAAAAAATCCCCTTCACCTTGAACCTATGTCCTCTGGTCCTCGATTCCCCAACTCTGGGCAAGAGACTGTCCATTCCAATTCCTTCGCCGATTCTTGCCACCAGTTTAACGGGTGAGGTCCAGAATGATGCATTGCCTTGCATCTGTAGTCTGCGCTTCGACAGCTCAGTGATGCTCCAGTCTTATTGTTTCCAATGTAGATAAAACCAAGCAGCTGTTAAAGCTAGACTCAGGCACGCTGTGAAACGTCACCCATTCCTTCTCTCCAGAGGTGCTGCCTGTCCTGCTGAGTTACTGCAGCTTTTGGGGTCTATGGTTTAAAAAAGCATCTGTAGTTCCTTCTTGCACTATACACCCCCTTAACATCAATTATGGATCAGGTGGAGGCGATGGGGATGTGTTTGACAAGACACAGAGTGCCGAAGTAACTCAGCGGGTCAGGCAGCATCTCTGGAGAACATGGATAGGTGACGTTTCACAGAGTGCCGGAGTAACTCAGCAGGTCAGGCAGCATCTCTGGAGAACATGGATAGGTGACGTTTCACAGAGTGCTGGAGTAACTCAGCGGGACAGGCAGCATCTCTGTAGAACATGAATAGGTGACGTTTCGGGTCGAGACCAGAGATCCCGGAGAAAACCCACGCAGGTAAAAGAGCTCGAGATGAAGACTCGAGCGGTGTTGTAGATATGGGACAGGCCCTTCAGCCCATCAAATTCAGGTTCTGATCCACATTCAGATTAGTTAATTGTCTCAATTCATGACTCCCCCCCCCCCCCCCCCGCACGGGGTCATGAGCCAGAGGGCAAATAAATTCCTTGTTTGCATGCAGCTGATGATGTACACAGTATATGTGATATATGATAAACACAACAATGAATATGATGTTGAGTGCAAAAGAGCAGAATGGTGCAACGTTCATGGTGCAGTCTTGAGTAGTGCAAAAAAAACCCAACTGAATTACAATAACAGGATAACCAAATGTTGTAGAGTTAAGAATGAGCGTACAGGTTAAGCGTGAGCATACAGGCCAGCATCTCCGGAAGTGATGGCAGGTTGAGGAGTTGGTTAGCAGCAGGGAAAAACCTATTTTAGAGTCTGGATGTATGAGCTTTCCAGTTCCTGTATCTTCTCCCAGAGGATAGAAGAGAGATAAGGGGGCGGCCACCTTGACGATGCTTCCAGCCTTCCTGAAGCAACGCGCTGCAAAGATGGACGGGATGGAAGGAAGTGACGACCTTGTGATGGGCCGGGCTGTGTTCACCGCTCTCTCTGTGGGTTCAGCCGGTCAAGAGTAGAGGTCAAGAGCCGCACCAGACTGAGACATCCCACCGGTAGACGTTTGAGAGAATTCCCGTGGACATGTTGAACCTTCTCGGATACCCAAGGAAGTAAATATGCTGATTTGCATTGTAAGGACAACATTGGTGTTATAGGACCTGATTAGGTCGCTGGTGATATTGGATGCTGAGGAACCTGAAGCTTTTGTCCATCTCTACACAAACTCTGGGAAGAGGACAGGGTTGTGTTCACGTCCTCTTTCCTGAGGTCAACAACCAACTCAGATATTGATTGACAGGTTATTTTTAAAATATATATTTTTATTAGAAGCACATACATATAATAACCAAAGCATGATTTTCTTGCCAATTTGAAAGATAGAGCTATAGAAAGAAAATAAATAAGAGATAAGAAAGAAAACTATAAATTAATAGAGAGGGCAGGGAGAAAAAAACAAAGGTGATTACCGATAACACAATTTTGGAGATAGGTCCGTAGATTATATAGTGTAATTATTCATCCAGTCCTGGATTCAAGTTTCAGTCCAGCTTCCGTGTTGAACCAGTTTACCCTTTTCGAAAATCAACAAATGGAGACCATTTTCCAGCAAATAGTTCTGATTTGTCAACTAAGACAAGTCTGATTTTTTCCAAGTGTGAGGCCTCAGACATTTCTGTAATCCACATTTTAATTGTGGGGGTTGTTGGATTTTTCCAATTTTTTTAGTATATTAACAGGTTCTCGATTAGTATGGGTGCCAAACGTGATGGGGAGAAGGCAGGAGAACGCGGTTGTGATGGAACGATAGGTCAGCTATGATTGAATGGCCGAGTAGACTCGATGGGCTAACTGGCCTAATTCTGCTCCTAGAACCTGAATTCTTTGGATCTTGATGACATTAAGGGCTAGATTGGAGGAACAATGAAAAGCAGATGGTTTTCTTGAGCAAATTACAAAGTGTTGGAGTAACTCAGTAAGCCAGGCAGCCTCTCTGGAGGACGCTGGACAGAGACAGGTACATGGATCGGACAGGTTTGGAGGGGTCTCGGCCAAACGCTGGCAAGTTGGGCCAAAGGGCCAGGTTCCATACTGCATGACTCTGACATTGCTCTGATGATATTACGGGTCGGGACCTTTCTTCAGACTTGATCATGTTGGCCAGATGGTGGGATTGAAAATGCCTAATGCAAAAAAGAGAAAGGCTCACTTTGTTCAAAGTGAGCGGTTGTTTGGTATGAGGTCTTGGTCATAGGGTGGGGGAAGACTGGATATCCCTGCAAGGACAACGGTGTGTGGATCCGATCCGCACAGAAGTTGGACCCAGAGTCTGGCAAATAGTGATGAATGACAGACACAAAATGCTGGAGTAACTCAGCGGGACAGGCAGCATCTCTGGAGGGAAGGAACGGGTGACGTTTCGGGTCGAGACCCTTCTTGATGAATCGTCCTTTGTGCGGGATTGAAAGCTTGACCCGAAAGAACTCAAACTCAGCGGGTCAGGCAGCATCTGTGGTGAACATGGATGGGTGACGTTATGGGTCGGGACCTCTCTTTGTTTCTACTTCGGAGGTTTGACAGTGGGTAGCGGTTTTGCTCAGTCTACCGACGGTAATCTCCCGGAGATTTGCAGCAGCAGGAGCGGCGGGGAAAGTCTCGCTGTAGTCCAACCGTAGTAGTCGGAGCCTGAACAACGGACATTGCAGACCGGCCGTGATGTTTAGTTAACCGGCCTGTGAACTGCTGGGCGGTGGGTGACTTTGTCCAACGCTCCAAGTGCAGTCTTGTTCATCGTTTGGATGTTCTGCGGAATCTGGAAGGTGGGGGAAGAATGAAACACTGTTGGTCCGGTGACACTAAAGCTTTATCACAACCTCACTGGTGTGATTGTCTGCCTGGAAAAGAGGGGAGGGGAGGGGGGAGGAGAGGGGGGGAGGGGGACTCCAAATCTTCAAGAGTAGTAGTATAGGAGCCTTTCTCCGAGCGCATTATGTGCTTTCTCCTTCGTGAAACTTAAATCGGAGAGAGTTCCCCAAAACTCCACTGACTGGGCCTTTGTTTCCCTCTAACCGAGAAAAGAATGAATTGTCCACCTTTTGAGAATGTTACAAAGATGCTGAAGCGTTCTCCTGGGTTGTTTAATGGATGTATATCATTGTCTGACGGGGCACATTGACTCTACGACTCTGCCTTTGTGCGCTGACAATTACTCACAGCCCTGACAACTCTGAATATGCATTTACTCTCGAGGTTTATCAGTGTGTTCCACGCACAACCCAGAGCCCTCAGAATGGTTTAATGCAAACAATATCTTCATATTTTCCAACGCGAACTTGAACAGCAACACTGGTGAATATGAGCAGTCGATAGTGCTGGTCGGAATAACGGAGTGAGGGACTTTATTCTGGGGAGTTACCCAGGCACTCGTTTTACTAGTAAATAGGTTCTTTCGGGGTGCAGCGGTAGAGCTACTGCCTCACAGCGCCAGAGACTACGGGCGCGGTCTGTATGGGGTTTGTACCTTCTCCCCGTAGCCTGCGTGGGTTTGCTCCAGGATCTCCGGTTTCCTCCCACACTCCAAAGACGTTATGGTTTATAGGTTGTGTTAAAGAAGGAACTGCAGATGCTGGAGAATCGAGGGTTACACAAAAAGCTGGAGAAACTCAGCGGGTGCAGCAGCATCTAAGGAGCGAAGGAGATGGGCGACGTTTCGGGTCGAGACCCTTCTTCAGACTGGGTTTATAGGTTAATTAGCTTGGTAGGATTGTAAATTGTCCCTAGTGTGCGTCGGATAGTGTTAGTCGCTGGTCGGTGCAGACTCGGTGGACCGAAGGGTCCGTTTCCGCAGTGTAACTCTAAAACTAAACTAAGTGTGAATAAATACTCCTGGAGGAGTAGGCACCTTCCTGGCAAACTCTTCAGTGTGCTCTCCGTTGTGTGTGTTGACCTGTTTGTTCACTTTGTGCTTGCTCGCCCTGGTGCAAGTAATAAATGTAAATTGATTGAATGCCCCTCTGTGGAATAATAAAGGCAGTAATAAAAATCTTTCATTTGGCTGCCTGTTGTCTCCGCACCTTGGGATCATTTCTCCGACCACCATAACTAAAGCAGCAGCAGCAATCAGTTACCCTAACGCATGTGTTGCCTCTAATGGGAAACAGCCATTACTCTTGCGTTTGGACTTTGCTGTTGCATCTCGCCAGCTTTCAATCAGAGATCAATGACCGTGTGGGTGTTATCGCACGGAGACGGCCGTTGCCAGGAGTTGAGCCTGGGTCAAGTGTTTAATTGTCTAGTTTTTTTTTGTGTTTTGGAGATATAGCACAAAAACAGGCCCTTCGGCCCGCCGAGTGCATGGCGACCAGTGATCCCAGCACACTAGCACTGCCCGTGCAATAATCGACAGTCTCATGCACCTTTATTTACACTTTCCAGAGTTTAGTTCAGTTGAGAAATACAGCGCCGAAACAGGCCCTTCGGCCCACCGAGTCCGGGCTGACCAGCGATCACCCCGCGTGCTAACACTATCCTACACGCACTAGGGACTTTTTCGAAATTTAACGAGCCAATTAACCTACGGACCTGTATGTCTTTGGAGTGTGGGAGGAAACCGGAGCTCCCGGAGAAAACCCACGCAGGTCACGGGGAGAATATAAAAACATAGAAAATAGGTGCAGAAGTAGGCCATTCGGCCCTTCAAGTCTGCATCACCATTCAATATAATCATGGCTGATCATCCAACTCAGTGTCCCGTACCTGCCTTCTCTCCATACCCCCTGATCCCTTTAGCCACAAGTGCCACATCTAACGCCCTCTTAAATATAGCCAATGAACTGGCCTCAACTACCTTCTGTGGCAGAGAATTCCAGAGACTCACCACTCTCTGTGTGAAAAATGTTTTCCTCATCTCGGTCCTAAAGGAATTCCCCCTTATTCTTAGACTGTGACCCCTTGTTCTGGACTTCCCCAACATCAGGAACAATCTTCCTGCATCTAGCCTATCCGACCCCTTAAGAATTTTGTAAGTTTCTATAAGATCCCCCCTCAATCTTCTAAATTCTAGCGAGTACAAGCCAAGTCTATCCAGTCTTTCCTCATATGAAAGTCCTGACACCCCAGGACGTGTCTAGTTGTCAGAACGTGCAAACGCCGTACAGACAGCATCCATAGTCGGGGTTGGTCTCTGGTCTCAGGTGCCGTCAGGCAGCAACTCTACGGCGGAATCACCGTGCCGCCCCTCGCGGCGTCCGAAAAGGGAACAATGGAAATTTTCCTGGCAGCAGCACAACAGGCCTATAAATACACTACTCAAAGACAAAGTCATCGATAAAAAGTAAGGTGGATTTAAAAAAAAACAAAAAACCCCAACATTATTGCAAAAAGCCCAAAGTTTTTCGAGCAACAAAGTCCGTCGTTCTTATTCGTGTTTGTAATGGTCAGGAGCTTGATGGCGTTGGGAAGAAGCTGTCGTTGAACCTGGAGGTCACCGTTTTCAGACTCCACCTTCCAAAATGGTAGGAGTGAGATTGGAGTCAGGTGTGGGTCATAGTCATTTGACGCTAAAACAGGCCCTTTGGCCCAACTCATCCATGCTGACCAAGATGTCCCATCTGAACGGGTCAGATTTACCTGTCTTTGGCCTACATGTCTCTAAAATCTTTCTATACATGTATGTGTTCACGTGCCTTTTAACCTGTTATACGGGTTGCCGCAGCTAACTCGTACTGTATGCTCACCTCCCACTGGGTGAAAAGATTGCATTTCGGGTTCTTGTTAAATCTCCCCCCTCTCCCCGTAAATCTACTTCCTCTGGTGTTTCTACCCCTCTCTGGGTACATCCATCCTTGATGATGCTAGCTGTCTTTTTGAGGCTGTGCCTCCTGTAGATCCGTTCGATGGCGGGGAGTGCAGTACTCGTGATGGACCGGGCAGTGCCCACTGCTCTGCGCTGAAGACAGGTGGGTCAGAACGGGCAGCGATGAAATTGCGGGGTGGTGGGGAGAGGAGCGGAAGAAAATGTTGAGGCCCTGTCCCACTTGCCGATTTTTTTTGGCGATTGCCGGCGCCATATCAGGGTCGCCGAAAGATTTTGAACATCTGAAAATCCAGCGGCGACAAAAAAAATGTTGCGACACTTGAAAGAACACCGCGCGTCATACGTCATCGTGCCGCGTATTTTTCGTCAGTCAATGATGCCGGCAGCGGCTGAAAAGATTCGCCAAGTGGGACAGGCCATTTACTTCCTTTTTCTAACGGAAAACACAAGACAGCTGCAGAAATCCCTGAAGCTGAAATTTGATCTGCAGCCAGGTTGGCATGTCAGTGGAGTCCATTGTCCTCAAAGTTGAGGACCTAAAACAACTATGAGAGTAAAAGTATGTTCGAACGTAAAAGAATCATCCCGTGAATTTTTTATTGCCTGTCAAATGTGCGTGTCGAGTGTGCATACATATTTAGAGTGTCTGCTTGTGGAAATAGAGATTTAGTTACATGGCAAGGTTAAAAAAGCTGGGAGAGCTACTGCCTCTCGGCGCCGGACACCTGGGTTTGATCCTGACCTTGCCTGCTGTCTGTGTGGAGTTTGCACGTTCTACTCCGGGTGCTCCAATTTCCTCCCATGTCCCAAAAACATGCAAGTTAATCGGCCTCTAAAATTGCCCCAAATGTGTAAGGAGCGGTTGAGAAAGTGGGATAATATAGAACTGAGTAGGGTTGTCGAACAGAAGGATCTTGAAGTGCAGGTACGTAGTTCTTTGCAAGTGGCGTCACAGGTAGATGGGTTCGGCACGTTGGCCTTCATCAGTCAGTGTATTGAGTATAGAGGTCGGGATGTTACAGCTGTACAAGGCGCAGGTGGGGCCACAGTTGGAGTATTGTGTTCATTTTCGGTCACCCTACTTATAGAAAAATTATTGGTAGACAAAAATCGAAGGTAGACAAAAAGGTAGAGGTAGAGAAACTCAGCGGGTGAGGCAGCATCTATGGAGCGAAGGAAATAGGCAACGTTTTGGGCCGAAACCCTTCTTCAGACTTCTTCCCGCCCCCACCCATCCCCCCTCACCCTGCATCAGTCTGAAGAAGGGTTTTGGCCCGAAACGTTGCCTATCTCCTTCGCTCCATAGATGCTGCTGCACCCGCTGAGTTTCTTGAACATAGAAAAGTTGTTATTAAGCTGGAAAAGGTGCTGAGAAGATTTACGATGATGTTGCCAGGACTTGAGTGCTTGAGCTATAGGGGGAAGTAGGGCAGGCTTTGGACTCTATTCCTTGGAGCACAGGGAATGTGGGGTCATTTTATAGAGGCTTACAACATAATGAGGGGAATCAATAGGGTAGATGCACAACACAGTGACCTTTCCCCAAAGAACCAGAGGTTGGCAGCAACCTAGTGTGTGCCTGAAGTCCACACACATATTCTTTTTCCAGTTCAGGAATTTCCATTTACACCCAGCCAATTAACCTACAAACCAAACCTACTAACCTTCATATTTGGAGTGTGAGAGGAACGCGGGGAAAACACCCAGAGATATTGCCTGACCCGCTGAGTTACTCCAGCACTTTGTGTCTTTTTTCCTTATATATTCATGATGCTTTCCATTTGGTTATTGCCAAGTCTGGATGTTCATATGTTCATGGAGCAGAATTAAGCCGTTTGGCACATTGAGTCTACTCCACCATTCAATCATGGCTGATCTATCTTGCTCTCTCAACCCCATTCTCCCGCCTTCTCCCCATAACCTCTGACACCCTTCCTAGTTACTAATTGTAAAAGCTGCCATCGTATACTGACCCGAAACGTCATCATTCTATGTTCTCCAGAGATGCTGCCTGGCCCACTGAGTTACCCCAGCAATCTCTGTCTTTTTTTAAAAATTGTACATCAGAAGCAGAGAGGGGAAGGTTGTTTTTTTCTTTCGGAGGTATATTTAATAGAGGCCGAGTGTGTGCAGAAGATAGACACAAAATGCTGGAGTTACTCAGCGGGACAGGCAGCATCCCTGGAGAGAAGGAATGGAAATGCTGCTTGTCCCGCTGAGTTACTCTGGGCATTGTGGGTGTCTATATCTTTGTAACAATCCAGCATCTGCGGTTCCTTCCTACACATTTAATGTACTGAAGATGTTGGGTAATACAAGCGACGACACTGTAACTCTCTTTCAGTCGATGCTCGGCTGATTGAAACTGCTGGCAAGAGGCAGCGTTCTTGGAGAGGTACACTGTCGGTCGTTTCCTGATGAACCTGCTAGCTGCTTCTGCATATTAATCACTCGGTGAATGAAAGCTGGCCTTCTTTGCATTGTGCAGCGCTGAGAACTCTTGAGTGCCTGAGAAAAAAAAAAACTAGGAAAGCGAGGATGGTGGAGGTGGGGGGTGGGTGGTTGGAGGGGGGGTGGAGAAGCTGTTTGGGGAAGGGCGAGGGAGGAATTGCAATTGTAAATGGTCTTGAAAAGGTCTTCGTCCATTCAAGTGGAAGCGCTGAATGCGAGGGAATTAGCGCGGTCTTTTTGTGCGCGAGCTGCCTTCACGTTGTTAGTGTAGCAATCCCCGCGGGGACTTGGGACAATGTGTGGTGGCGGAGTGACTCATCTCTGGGTGATGTCATCAGCAGGCCCTGATAAGCTCAACACACACGCTGCGTGAACCTCTTGCGAAATGAGACTCTGTCATTTTAAGTGCGTGTGCTACACTGTTGTATATCAAATTTAGTTTGAGATACAGCGCGGGGCACAGGCCCATTGGCCCACTGAGTCCACACCGAGCAGCGATCCCCTTACACTAGCACTATCCTGCACATTGGAGGCATTCTAGATTTTGTTTACCAAAGCCAAAAAGGCCGGTTCTCAGGATGCTTTCAAGAGAGAGCTAGATGGAGCTCTTGAAGATAGTGGAGTCGGGGCATATGGGGAGAAGGCAGGAACGGGGTACTGATTGTGGATGATCAGCCATGATCGCATTGAATGGCGGTGCTGGCTCGAAGGTCCGAATGGCCTACTCCTGCACCTATTGTCTATTGTCTTACCAACGTGTACGCCTTTGGGGTGTGGGATGGAAAAACATGAATCTTGCTGGACGGGAGTTTCGTTTAGAGATATAGCGTTGAAACAGGCCCTTCAGCCCACTCAGTCCGCGCCGACCAACAATCACCCGTGCACTTGTTCTATCCCACACGCTAGGGACATTTTTCGGAAGCCAAATAACCTACGAACCCGCGCGTCTTTGGAGTGCGGGAGGAAACCGGAGTACCCGTGGGAAACCCACGCGGTCACGTGGAGAACGTACAAACTCCGTGCAGACAGCACCCGTAGTCAGGATCAAACCCGCGTCTCTGGCACTGCATTTTGCTGTAAGGCAGCAACTCTACCGCTGTATTAATTAATTAACCCCCCACTTGTATCTTCATGGAGACACCAGTTTCTACACTTGCTGATTTTACAAAACAAAAAGGCACAAAGTGCTGGAGTAACTCAGCGGGTCAGGCAGCACTTGTGGAGAACGTGGATAGATGGTGTTTCGAGTCGGGACCCTTCTTCAGACTCCGCAAATGCTACCGAGTTCCTCCAGCACTTTATGGGGAGTTTTTTTTTAAACTTGTATTTTCATGATGCCTTCCATTTGGTTATTGCCAGATGTTGTTCCAGCCATTCATTGTATTCCGACCTGAAACGTCACCTTTCCAGGTTCCCCAGGGATGCTGCCTGGCCCGCAAGAGTCACCCCGGCACTTTGTGTCTTAATTTAATTACATATCCGAGGTTGTTTTTTTAAACATGAGTGCTTCTGACTTGATTAGTGCATGGTCTGCGGTGACAATGGGCCATGTTGTATATCAAGTTGACACAATAGTCTGTGTCAGTGCCTCAGTGGGGTGATTGTTCACTGCTCCACCAAGTAGTGTTAATGCGGCATCGACTGTGTGAGAACTGATTGCAAGCGGTTGCTTCTACCCATCTTGCTTCGTGGCAACTGTTCCCCCGACGCACATGCGATTCGGCGGCAACCCCCCCCCCGCTAATGGTTCCGGGCTTGGTGGATGCTGGTTGATTGAGTTTTCTTGTCCATACGGCAGCTGTTGGCTCCAACAAATTAGACGTCACAATACCTCGCGGTTGTACCCTGCGTCCAATCTGTTCCATTGTACAGGGAGGGAACTGCAGGTGCTGGTTTAAACCGAAGACGGGCACAAAAAGATGGAGTAACTCGGCGGGACAGGCAGCATCTCTGGAGAGAAGGAATGGGTGACGTTTCGGGTACCCGAAACGTCACCCATTCCTTCTCTCCAGAGATGCCGCCTGTCCTGCTGAGTTACTCCAGCATTTCGTGTCTATCTTCTGTTCCATCATACCACCGACTAGTGGCTCCACAAAAACACACACATGCCCGGCAGATCTACAGATAGGCGAATGCCGTCAGCATGCAAGCAGGGTGATCCGTGAGGAACAGCTCCGGTTATTATTTGCAGCGTGTTTAGGTTTATAGACACGAGGTTCTAAAGGCTAGCCTTTAAATAGGCCTGAAGGAGGGTCTTGACCCAAAGTCACCCATTCCTTCTCTCCAGAGTTGCTGCCTGTCCCGTTGAGTTACTCCAGTATTTTGTGCTTATCTTCGGTTTAAACCAGCATCTGCAGTTCCTTCCCACTGGTTTAGGTTTATTGTTGTCGCGTACACCGAGGTACAGTGAGGAGCTTTGTTTTGCAATGAGGTGTTCAAAATCGTGAGAGGAACAATTCGGGTAGACGCACGGCATCTCTCGCCCAGAGTAGGGAATCGAAAACCAGAGGGCATAGGTTTACGGTGAGGGGGGAAAGATTTAATAGGAACCTGAAGGGGTAACTTTATATGAAACATATAAGATTATTAAGGGCTTGGACACGCTAGAGGCGTTCTCACTGTTGGGGGAGACCAGAACCAGGGGCCATAGTTTAAGAGTCTCAACCCAAAACGTCGCCCATCTCCTTCGCTCCTTAGATGCTGCTGGACCCGCTGAGTTTCTCCAGCTTTTTGTGTAACCCGCCATAGTTTAAGAATAAGGAGTAAGCCATTTAGAACGGAGACGAGGAATCACTTTTTCTCACAGAGCGTGGTGAGTCTGTGGAATTTTCTGCCTCGGAGGGCGGTGGAGGCCGGTTCTCTGGATGCTTTCAAGAGAGAGCTAGATAGGGCTCTTAAAATAGCAGAGTCAGGGGATATGGGGAGAAGGCAGGAATGGGGTACTGATTGGGGATGATCAGCCGTGATCACATTGAATGGCGGTGCTGGCTCAAAGGGCCAAATGGCCTGCTCCTGCACCTATTTTCGATTGTCAATTGTCCTCACAAAGGGTGGTGGGTGTATGGAACGAGCTGCCAGAGGAGGTAGTTGAGACAGGTATTATTGCAACCAGTAAGAAACATTTAGACGGGTGCATGGATAGGGTTGGTGTGGAAGGATATGGGCCAGACGCAGGTAGGTGGGATTAGCGTAGATGGGACATGTTGGTAGGCGTGGGCAAACTGGGCTGAAGGGCCTGTTTCCATGCTGAATGACTGATAAAAGAAGATACTATCGATAAATAAAATCGTCAAACTCAAGTACAATAGGTAGAGCAAAGGGGATGACATTGAGTGCAGAATATACAGCGCCCTCCATAATGTTAGGGACAAAGACCCATCATTTATTTATTTGCCTCTGTAATCCTCAATTTGAGATTTGTAATAGAAAAAAAATCACGTGTGGTTAAAGTGCACATTGTCAGATTTTAATAAAGGCCGTTTTTATACATTTTGGTTTCACCATGTAGAAATTACAGCAGTGTTTATACATAGTCCCCCCCCATTTCAGGGCACCATAATGTTTGGGACACAGCAATGTTATGTAAATGAAAGTAGTCATGTTTAGTATTTTGTTGCATATCCTTTGCATGCAATGACTGCTTGAAGTCTGCAATTCATGGACATCACCAGTTGCTGGACGTCTTCTCTGGTGATGCTCTGCCAGGCCTGTGTTGCTGCCATCTTTAGCTTATGCTTGTTTTGGGGGCTAGTCCCCTTCAGTTTTCTCTTCAGCATATAAAAGGCATGCTCAATTGGGTTCAGATTGGGTGATTGACTTGGCCAATCAAGAATTGACCATTTTCTAGCTTTGAAAAACTCCCTTGTTGCTTTAGCAGTATGTTTGGGATCATTGTCTTCCTGTATAATGAACTGCTGGTCAATGGGTTTCAGGGCATTTGTTTGAACTTGAGTGGATAGGATGTGTCTTTACACTTCAGAATTCATTTTGCTGCTACCATCAGCAGTTGTATCATCAATGAAGATAAGTGAGCCAGTACCTTCAGCAGCCATACATGCCCAGGCCATAACACCCCCACCACCGTGTTTCACAGATGAGGTGGTATGCTTTGGATCTTGGGCAGTTCCTTCTCTCCTCCAGACTTTGCTCTTGCCATCACTCTGGTATAAGATCTTCATCTCATCTGTCCACAAGACCTTTTTCCAGAACTGTGGTTGCTCTTTTAAGTGCTTCTTGGCAAACTGTAACCCGGCCATTCTATTTTTGTGGCTAACCAGTGGTTTGCATCTTGCAGTGTAGCCTCTGTATTTCTGTTCATGAAGTCTTCTGTGGACAGTGGTCATTGACAAATCCACACCTGACTCCTGAAGAGTGATTCTGATCTGTCGGACAGGTGTTTGGGGATTTTTCTTTATTAGAGAGAGAATTCTTCTGTCATCAGCCGTGGAGGTCTTCCTTGGCCAGCCAGTCCCTTTGCGATTAGTAAGCTCACCAGTGCTCTCTTTCTTCTTAATGATGTTCCAAACAGTTGATTTTGGTAAGGCTAAGATTTGGCTGATGTCTCTAACAGTTTTATTCTCGTTTCTCAGTCTCAGAATGGCTTCTTTGACTTTCATTGGCACAACTTTGGTCCTCATGTTGATAAACAGCAATAAAAGTTTCGAAAGGTGATGGAAAGACTTGAAGAAAATGACACGTGGTTGGTGCTGAGAGCTCTCTTGTACCTGCATTAAGGAGGCAATTAAACACACCTGAGCAATTACAAACACCTGTGAAACCATGTGTGCCAAACATTATGGTGCCCTGAAATGGGGGGGGGACTGTGTGTAAACACAGCTGTAATTTCTACATGGTGAAACCAAAATGGATAAAAATGGCCATAATCTGACAATGTGCACTCTAACTACATGTGTGTTTTTCTATTACAAATCTCAAATTGTGGAGCACAGAGGCAAATAAATAAATAAATGATGGGTCTTTGTCCCCAAACTTTATGGAGGGCGCTGTAGTTCTCAGCATTGTAACGCAACTGTTCCTTGTAAACGTGAAATGTGCCAGGAATGGTTTTGTTTAGTTTTGGTTTCGTTTAGTGATACCGCGTGGAAACAGGCCCTTCGGCCCCCTGACCAGCGATCCCTGCACACTAACACTATCCCACGCACACTAGGGACAATTTACAATTGCACCAAGCCAATTAACCTACAAACCTGTCAGTCTTTGGAGTGTGGGAGGAAACCGAAGATCTCGGAGAAAACCCAGGCAGGTCACGGGGAGAACGTACAAACTCCGTACAGACAGCACCCGTAGTCGGGATCGAACCCGGGTCTCTGGCGCTGTGACGCAGCAACGCTACCGTTGTGCCACCATTTGGCATAGATTAACGGCAGAGGTTTGTGGGAGCTTTCTGAAGTCGGCTGGCTTTAAGTTTGCTGTGCAGAAACAGACAGGGGTGGTTCCAGGCTGAACCATCCTCGCCAGTGCAAATCAAGTGACCTCTACTCAAAAGAGCTATTCTTCCCCATCCTTCGGAGCGTTGTGAAGTCCATTCTCCTTTGAAATGCCCCTCAAAACGATTACGCATAATGTTTCTGTTTTGCCCAATGACCCGTGGGGCAAAGAGTGGCTGCAAAATGATAAATATTTCCACAGCGGAGTCTTCTTTTCTCTGGGATTTCTGACTCCAGCCAAAACTTGTTTGTTTTGAACTGTTGCAATCATCATGAGAGAGAGAGAGAGAGAGAGAGAAGAGACTTTCATCGGACGCTGGATTTCAGCAGATAACTGCAAAGAAAGGGGGCTCTTTTAAATCCGTCGCCTCGGGCTTCCATCATTACAAATGTTAGTTCTCTTTTCTCCGCACTTGGTCATGAATAATACCCATCCCTTCCTGCAGCTGCTGTACTCTTTATTAACTTCCATTCCAAAGCAGGAAATGCAGCACTTCAAACACAGTCATAAGTCTTTAGGTGCCCAGGACACAGAAGATTGAAACCCTCAAAGTGGATTTATATTAATTCTATGTTTATCGAATAACATGTGGGTTTTTCCCCAGATTTGCTTGCATTAAGGTATCTAGTTTAACAACGTGAACTACTAGGTTTAAGATGTTGTATATTTTTTTATAATTATTGTTTATTAGTCAGTTTTCTTTTATTTTTATAGATGTAGAAATGTTTGGTTCATTTTGGGTTTTGCAAGTACTATGTTTCCATATCTGTCGTGCTGATGGAAGTAAGAATTTCATCGAAGGTAGACACAAAAAGCTGGAGTTATGCCCCTGTCCCACTTAGGAAACCTGAACGGAAACCTCTGGAGACTTTGCGCCCCACCCAAGGTTTCCGTGCGGTTCCCAGAGGTTTTTGTCCTCCGGCAACCACCTTCAACTAGCATCGCAGCCGGCTTCGACTAAAAAATTACCCATTTTTAAAACGGAAACCACTTTCGACCATTAGGGAGACTGACAAAAACCTCCGGGAACCGCACGGAAACCTTGGGTGGGGCACAAAGTCTCCAGAGGTTTCCTAAGTGGGACAGAGGCATAACTCAGCGGGACAGGCAACATCTCTAGAGAGAAGAAATGGGTGACGTTCTGGGTCGAGACCCTTCTTCAGACTCGACCCGAAACGTCACCCATTCCTTCTCTCCAGAGATGCTGCCTGTCCCGCTGAGTTACTCCAGTTTTTTGTGTCTACCTCTGGTTTAAACCAGCATCTGCAGTTCCTTCCGACACATTCTGTTGTAGGACATATGACAATAAAATGTTCTTGACTCTTAAGTAGAACTATTTTTAAATAAAATAACTTTTTTGTTGGATGAGGAGCTATTTAATTTTCCCCATCTATCGAATTTGAAAGATACTGCATGGAAAAGGGCCCTTCGGCCCTCCGAGTCCATGCCGACCATCGATCGCCACTACCTCATCCACTCCACATGCCAGGGGCAATTTCACGGAGGCCAATTGTCCTACAAACCTGCATGTTTGAGATACAGCATGTTAACAGGTCCATCATGAAGCGAGGTCCACACTAGCCCATTTTTACATCGTACACACCAGGGGCAATTTACAGAACCCTGTCAGCCTACAAACCCGCACGTCTTTGGGATGTGGGAAGAATCCGGAGCACCCGGAGGAAACCCACGTGGTCACGTGGAGAACGTACGATCTCCGTACAGACAGCACCCGAGGGCAGGATTGAACTCGGTTCACTGGCTCTGTACGGCAGCAACTCTGCCGCTGTGCCACCGCGCCGCCCTTAGGGAGAACGTACAAACTCCGCACATTCAGCACCCGAGGTCGGGATGGAACCTGATTCTCTGGCACTGTGAGGAGCTGTGTCGTCCCTTCCATTGCACCATAGTTCTGCCTGCATGTCTGATTACGTACTCGGTTGGCATTTTGCAGTAAGCCAGCGCTCTGTGGGAAGTTCCTGGATCGGCTGCAGTTCCGTCGCTACTTACGGTGCAGCGGTCTCTGCACGAGTGCAGGCTGGAGGGTGATGAGTATTCCCACCCCCCCCCACCGCGCCTAACCAGCTCTTTGGGGATAAATACCGCAAATGGTTTGGATTCCCCAGCTGTCTTTCCACCACATGGTACAGGCACAGTGAGAGTCGGGATCAGCATCTTGCCCCAACAGCGGTAGAGTTGCTGCCTCACAGCCCCAGTGACCCGGGTTCGATCCTGACTACGGGCGCTGTTTGTACGTTCTCCCCGTGACCTGCGTGGGCTTTCTCCGGGTGCTCCGGTTTCCTCCCACCCTCCAAAGACGTACAGGTTTGTAGGTTGTTTGGATTGGTGTGAATGTAAATTGTCCCTGGTGTGTGTAGGATGGTGTTAGTGTGCGGGGATCGCTGGTCGGTGCGGGCTGGGTGGGCCGAAGGGTCTCTTTCTGCGCTGTATCTGTAAACCAAACTAAACAATATTCAGCCACCGACCTGCACACAACTCCCAGCTGGGGTTGACTTGATCGCACGGCTTCTCCCAGCCAGACTCCAGCATCGGTACATCATTGAAATTAACCTTTTTGAATCATTTTTTCAAAAGTAAATTTATTCAATTATTCACAATAATAATATTTACAAAATGAACAATACCAACACGCCCACCACACCACCAAATTTTCTTAATACTAAATTTTGAATAACTATATTGCAATATTGGCCCGGGATGCATTCAATTTTTGATTAATCGATGCGTTATTTTCACACGCGACATGTCACGCTGAGATTCTTTGTTTTGCACAAGGTACGCAAAGAGTAGCCACGCATAGGGCGCCGGCAATGTTGCAATTTTATTTGTCGCCCACCCCCCCCCCCATAGCGGGACCCACTTTGTTCTTGGTACCCCCCCCCCCCCATGCCAGGCCCCCTCTTTCTTCTCAGCAGCCCGCCTGCCCATTCTGGGTCCCAATTTGTTTTCTCAGACCCCCCCCCCCCTACGCCGGGACCCTCTTTGTTCTCTGCGGCGAGTCCACAACTGACCTCCACCACCTCGTTTGTCCGGCCGACCTCCTTTGCCAAGACTTCAAGAGTTTCCAGGGCAGTTAGTAGCCAGCGACGTGAGAAGTATCGGGCAAAACGCAAATTACTAGAGGAACTCAGCGTGTCGGGCAGCATCTGTGGAGGGAAGGGACAAACGGCGCCATTCCTCAGGCTGACTGTAGTCCGGGGTGGGGGGGGGGGGGGGGAGAAAGCTGGAGAAGAGAAATTGAACAAAAGGACAATGATACAAAGCCCGGCAAGTGATGAGCGGCACGGTGGCGCAGCAGTAGAGTTGCTGCCTCGCAGTACCGGGTCCGAACCTGACTATGGGTGCTGCCTGTGTGGAGTTTGTACGTTCTCCCCATGACCGAGTGGGTTTTCTCCGGGTGCTCCGGTTTCCTCCCACACTTCAAAGACGTGCGAGTTTGCAGGTTAATTTTATCCCCTGGTAAAAATAAATTGTAAATTGTCCATCGGGTGTGCAGGATAGTGCTAGTGTACAGGGTGATGGCTGGTCGGCACGGACTCGGTGGGCCGAAGGGCCTCGTTTCCGCGCTGTATCTCTAAAGTAAACGAAGTATCGGTCAAAACAAAAGGTCATTTAGTCTGATGGAAACTGTCAGCAACATTCACGCGGTTGACTGGACGTGTGAGAACGCAGGAGGAGGGGGAGACAAGGTAATATTGTGCCGCTTGCCCCAGGCTGTCCAGCGACGACCTCGTTTAATTTATCACTTGTGCGGTTCAAGAAACTCCGCAGAGATACAAAATGTAACGTTTTCAAAACATCTGCGGGGCAGTGGTGACATCAGAAGAATAGACAACAAGCCAACCTTTTGTTCGGGAAGGAACTGCAGATGCTGGTTCAAATCGACGATAGTCGCAAAATGCTGGAGTAACTCAGCGGGACGGGCGAGGGAGAAGGAATGGGTGATGGTTAGGGCCGAGGCCCTTCTTCGGACAAAGCTAATCTTTGCGGCCCTCTAACTTGCCGCCGGTCGATCGGTTCGCGGGCGCTGGATGATTGCGGGGAAAAACTATTTGAAATCAAACAGAATTTAGGTGAGGATTCACACTTTGCAAATGCAGTGACTGTGACTGGAGTCGATTCTTTTCTCCTTTAACCGAAAATAATTTCTTCAATTATTATTTAAAAAAAAATAAATTTAAAAACAAAACAGTGGGAACACACCCACCACCATCTTCTTGCGAATGAAACGTAAACAAACCAAAGGAATAGTTTAGATCTCAAGCCGGGTGTTGAGCAGCCAGGTTGTTGGCTCAGTTGGCTGTCAATGTCTGCCAGGCCCTGACGGAGCTCCATTTGGTGGGTGGTAGAGCGGGCACCCAGAGATGGCATGGTTGGCTGTCTGTCGTTCTGCTCCACATTCACGGGCTGGGCTCTAATGGAGCCCCCATCTCCACACGCTGGCACTGAAGCGCCCAACTCCAGTACAAAGTCCGTTTTCGGTGACCTGATACGTCCGTCAACGATGCTGGCAGTCACCGAACAAAATCGCCAAGTGGGACAGGCCCTTAACTCTTTTTCACCTGGCCCACAGCCAACAATGGCCTGTTTCCCTTAATATCATCGTTACTTTTTTCCATATATTTAATTCATTTGTTCTACATTTCTCTACATCCCCAGATTCTCTTTCCTCTAACTCAGTCTGAAGAAGGGTCTCGACCAGAAATGTCACCTATTGCTGTTCTCCAGATGTGCTGCCTGACCCGCTGAGTTACTGCGGGTTTTTGCGTCTATCTTTGGTTTCAACTATCATCTGCAGTTCCTCCCTGCACCGTCCATTTTCCTTAGTTTTAATTTTGAGGTTGGGATTTCAGACGGTTCTGCTCTTTGATGAATGAGGGGGGTGACGTTATTGGGGAATGAGCTGTCTGTGGCTGTCGATGCCCCAGGGATTATCTCCCCCCGACTCCAGGAGTTGAATTTGGTGTCACTGTCAAGGCAATTGAGTTAATGGACACCATTTAATTAGCCTTCTCTCGGTTCGAACAGAAGGTGTGCCATCTATCTGTAATGCTAATGTATGGATGTCAAGTCAAGCGGCTGACACACACACACACACACACACAGTTGTGTTATATACGCCAGTTCAGTGTCGTACATCTCTTGGGAGAAACGGGGACTGCCGAACAGACGAGGTAACCCCGTGACATTGAGACATGTCCCAATACATCTTCTGACCTTGATTCTGGGGGTGAAAAGTAAATTTACAACATGCAACAAAAGCGGTAAATACAAAATGGAGTATGCATAGAGTCAGCACGGTGGCACGGCGGTACGGTTTCTGCCTCGCAGCGCCAGATATACGGGTTCCATGCACACTCATGGTGTTGGCCGTACAGAGTTTGCACGCTCTCCCCATGACCGCGTAATTTTTCTCCGGGTGCTCCGGTTTCAGGACTGTTGTCGGGATTGAACTCGAGTCTCTGGCGCTGTAAGGCAGCAATTCTACCGCTGCGCCACTGTACCATATTCATTTGAGAGAAGTAATTGATGACATTGGGCATCTGTTGGAACTGAACCCTCATTGTGTTTGGAACGTTGCCTTGAGCTGAATGACACAGCCAGGTCTTTATTTTTTTTGCGCCTCTAATTCTGTGTCTCACTGGTCCGTGAATTTCACCTTGACATTTGGAGCAGCGTCCACAACTCGCTTGCTGCTGCCTTCCTTGGCCTGTCTGTGCAGCTAAGTCACACTAAATCGATGCCAGCCTCTCGAGAATATAAACAAGAGGAAACGAGACCTTTTAAATATACATCACCCAGAGAAATGAAATACTGGGAAATGAGTTACAGATGTAACTGCCAATTCCGCTCTTTCTCTTGCATGGGAGTAGTGTTGTTTTGTAGTTATTAACTTTGGATGCAAGTTATATTTAAGTTTATGTTTTTTTTAGTATCTTGCCACAATTTCTCCATGGCATTTTGGTTAGCACGCAACAAAAGCTTTTCACGGCACCTCGCTACACGTGGCAATAAACTAAACTGATTAGTTCCCAATTTCCAGGTGGCTTTGTGATCTATTCATTGATCTTTTCTGCGTATTGATCAGATAATGTTGGAGCAGCATTGTACTCACGCACGCATGCACACACGTACACACCCGCACACGTACACACACACACACACACGTACACACCCGCACACACACACACACGCACACGCACACACACACGTACACACACACACGCTCACGCACGCACGCTCACACACACACACACACACACACACACACACGTACGCACACACGCACACACACCAAATTATACATAGGCTACACATAAAGTATAAATGTTACACATAAATTACAAACAAATTGCATGAATTGCGCACAAATCGCACACAAACTCTAAAAGAAAGAGGACTTATGCAAATATAAAACAAGACACTGGTTGGTGCGGACTCGGTGGGCTGAAGGGCCTGTTTCCACCCTTTATCTCTAAACTATTCTAAACTAAAACATGCTAGTGCAAAAACATAATTGGAAAAGAAAGTAACTGGAGGTTGGCATGGTGACCGACAGGCAGAGTTGCTGCCTCACAGCGCCGCAGACCCGGGTTTGATCCTGACTGCGGGTGCTGTCTGTACGGAGTTTGTGCGTTCGCCCCGTGACCTGCGTGGGTATTCTCCGGGTGCTCCGGTTTCCTCCGGTTCCTTGGCTTCTGTAAATTGTCCCCGGTGTGTAGGATGGTGTTAATGTGCGGGGATGGCCGGCCAGCGCAGACTCGGTGGACCGAAGGGCCTGTTACCACGCTGCATCTCTAAACTAAACTAACCTGCAGTTCCTTGTCTCTACATATCCAGTCTGCCAGCTCTCCCGCGATCCCATGCAATCAAACCTACCAGCGCTGACTACCATGTAGAACCTCATCAAATGTTCTTGATGTTAACACAAAGGTCGACAAAAATGCTGGGGTGAGGCAACATCTATGGAGCGAAGGGTCTGGACCCGAAACGTCACCTATTCCTTCGCTCCATAGATGCTGCCTCACCCGCTGAGTTTCTCCAGCATTTCTGTCTGCCTTTGATGTTAACACAGGTAGTTTTATCGCTGGTTTCTTCTTGACAGGCAAATAATCGGCAGTTTTAAAAGAAAGCTGATTTTATTAAATCTCCCCCCCCTGCCCTGGTCTTGAGGCATGCGGCGTACATTCAGCGTTGAGCGATGTGGTGTAACTAAAGCCCAAGGAATGTGTAAGAAAAACAGAAAATGCTCGGGACGCTGAACAGGTCACCGAACATGTGTGGAGAGGGGAACAGAATGAACCTTCCAGCTCTGCAAGCCTTTGCCACCAACTCCCGCAGAGTTATTCAACTGGAATGAGTTCCCATCTCCACGGACGCTGCCTGTCCAGTTGAGTATTCACGGCATTTTCTGCTTAAAGTTTAGCTTTCCAGCTCCTACAGATGTTTGTGTTGGAATCTGTATTTAGAATAGATGACTGTAATCATAAAAAAAAAGATGCCCTTTGTTCCATTGGCTTTGAAGCTGGGATGAAAGGTTTAATTATGGTGTGCTAACACTATATATTATTTTTGGTGCGTTATTGAATGAAGTTGTGCATAAAAGTCTGGAGAGATTGTGTATTATTTCCAGGCAGTCCACGCCCAGACAACCTCGGGTGTCATAAAACAAAGACCATCACAGGCAGCATCCCTGGAGAACATGGATATGAATGAATGAGTGAATAAGTTTATTGGCCAAGTATTCACATACAAGGAATTTGCCTTGGTGCTCCATCCGCAAGTGCCAACATGACATACAGTGACAGTTAGGAATGATGCATAAAACATTAAACATTAGGCGATGTTTCAGAGGTGACGTTTCTAGTCAGGATCCTTCTCTTGACTGAATATTTGAAGACTCTAATGAGTCTGAAGACGGGACCTGACCTGAAATGTCACCTCTCCAGGGATGCTGCCTGACCTTCTGTTACTCCAGCAGTTTGGGTCTTTTTTTCCTCTCACAAACCGGTTGCTTGCGTCTCCACAGAGCAAATAATGCAACATAGGAACAGACCCTTCGGCCCACAAATTCTGCACCAAGCATGATAACAAGATAAGATCAGATCAGTCTGAAGAAGGGTCTCGACCCGAAACGTCACCTATTCCTTCGCTCCATAGATGCTGCCTCACCCACTGAGTTTCTCCAGCATTTTTGTCCACCCAAGATAAGATAGGATCAGTCTGAAGAAGGGTCTCGACCCGAAACGTCGCCTATCCCTTCTCTCCGGAGATGCTGCCTGTCCCGCTGAGTTACTCCAGTATTTTGTGTCTATCTTTGATACCCAGATAAACTAATCTACCTGCATGTGATGCGTATCCCTCCATTCCCCATATATCCATGTGCCTGTCCAAAAGTATTATAAACACCACTATCATATGTGTCTCCACCACCAACACACATGTAAAAATGTGTCTCTTTACACATGAGGAGGCGCAGCGGTAGAGTTGCTGCCTTACAGCGCCAGAGACCCTGGTTCGATCCTGACTACGGGTGCTGTCTGTACAGAGTTTTTCCGTTCTCCAAGAGGGCGGTGGAGGCGGGTTCTCTGGATGCTTTCAAGAGAGAGCTAGATAGGGCTTTTAAAAATAGCGGAGTCAGGGGATATGGGGAGAAAGCAGGAACGGGGTACTGATTGGGGAGGATCACGATGAATGGCGGTGCTGGCTCGAAGGGCCGAATGGCCTACTCCTGCACCTATTGTCTATTGTGTCCCCGTGACCACGTGGGTTTTCGCCGGGTGCTCCGGTTTCCTCCCACACGCCAAAGACGTATAGGTTTGTAGGTCAACTGGCTTTGGTGAAGATTGTAAATTGTCCCTTGCGTGTGTAGGATAGTGTTGAGTGTATGGGGATCGCTGGTTGGCGCGGAGCCGATGGTCAGAAGGCCCTGTTTCCCCGCTGTATCTCTTGTACATCGGTAAAAACGTTGTATCTGTGCACAAAGCGCACAAGCCTTGAGGTTAGGAATGAATTAAATAATTGTCGAGGAATTAATTGGCCACAATAGTGACCTTCGCACAGACCAGACTCCACGACTTTGCCACAAGAAGCATTTTGGATACATACAGCATCAGTCCTTCCAGTGTGGCAGTGACAGTGACAGTGCACTTAAAGATATGACTCCACAAACAAGGCGTTGAGCTTGTGGACAGTAAGTTGAATTTAATTAGACAGAAATGAGAGAGAGATGCATTTAACTGTGAAGTGAGATCTCTAAATTAATCCTTCCTAAGGTGCGTTTCTGTTTGAGAGTTTTCATTACAAATGCTCAAAGGAAAATCTAAGCGAGCAAAATAATAACTCATTGGAGCGTGAAGCAGGCACAGTCATCAGTTGTTTTGCCTGGAAATGGTGAACAAGTTTTTATGTGAGCTTTCAGCCCAGGGGGATTGAAGCATTCAGACTGCAATGCTGCTCATTTGGTAATTAAAATCTGACTCTCTCATATGTTTTTAAAAAGAAATTTTGAAAAAAAGAATGGTCGCAGTGGTAGAGTCCCTCCTTTTACAGCGCCACAGACCCGGGTTCGATCTTCGATCAGGTGCTGTCTGTGTGGGGTTCGCACGTTCTCCCTGTGACCTGCGTGGGTTGCCTCCAGCTAATCCAGTTTCCCCCCACATCCAAAAGACATGTAGATTAATTGTCAATTGTTCCCAGTGCGTAGGGTAGAGCAAGCATATGGCGGTGATTGCTGGTCAGCGCGGACCCGGTGGGCCTTAGGGCCTGTTTCCACGCTGTATCTCTAAACTAAACGAAGTGAAACTCGAGCAAGATTCTAAACTAAAAGGCGGTGATGGAATAACTCAACGGGCCAGGCGAGATCTCTGGGAATTATGGATAGGTGATGTTTTGGGTTGGGAACCTTCTCCAGACAGACCCACTGAGTTACTCCAGACTTTGTGTCCTTCTTTGGTAGCCCATGCTTTCCTGAGACGCCGCCTGACCCACTGAGTCACTGCGGAATGTTTGGTCTATTTTTGGGGACGCCAGCAACTTGTTGGGTTCTTCAAAATTTCATTGTTTCTCCCAGGATTTTGAGCATCTATGTTTGGTTCCGTCACAAATTTCAAGTGTGCCCCTGGACGTAGTGATGACCTTGTTGGAGTTTGTGAAAGTTATTAATCGATTGTTGTCATATTTAAGCTTTCCTATCGTAAAAAGCCAATTGTATTGCAGGTGGGATTTGGCCAAAATCATCATGACAAGGTTTTTTTCTTACACGAGTTGAATAGTTCACATCTCTCTTACAAGTTTTTAATGAAATTGAAGAGGTTAATCAGATAAGAAGGGGCCAGAAAATGCCATTGGGATGACTGGCTTTTGGCAAAGAATGAAAAATAGCTTCATATTTGGAGGTGGCTGATGGTTCCTGGTACATTACCTCATGCAATTGGTATTCAGTCTGAAGGTATATTAACCCCGGTTTTCTGGTATTTCTTTGTGTGTGCTGCTGGGGATTCAGACGTAAAACTGTTGCCTCTGGGTCTCTAGGTCCACACCCGTCAGAACGTTAAATTAAAGCTTTGTATGGTCTTAAGAATTTGTACTTTGTCCATCTTTAAAGTGAAGTTTTTCATTTGCACTGAGTGTTGTTACTGGGCTTAAGCACGTGTATCCTGGAGTAACCTTGCTGGGGTAGATGTAGGGGATAAGAGGAAATTAGTACAGGCCAAGAGAGCCTTCTCTCAATTCACTCCTATCCTTGGAAAAAAGGTACAGGAGTCTGAAAACTGCGACCACCAGGTTCAAGATGTTCTTCTTCCCAACAGACATCTTGAACACTGCACAATACTGACCTCAACTCTTAACTGCCTTTAGTTGCACAAATGGGTTTGGGCTTTCATTGCTGTAATATTGGGGTTATTAGTTTATTGAATATTAATTTTACTTCGGAGTCACGTGAGTGACTACGTGAACCCCGTACAGCCGTTCGTGCGTCATTACGTCAGACGTTTTTCGTGCAGGCGACTGTGGAGCAGCGCAGCTCCTCCATGGTAAGTCTAAAAAAGTTGCAGGTAAGTGTTATTTTTTCTTACCTGTTCTAGGTCTCCTGCAGGAACCTCCGGGGTTTTTTGCAGTGGATGTTCGCGATGACCGACGTGGGAACCAGCCGAGGGCTTTGGGGGAAAACCCTGGTCCGACCGCGGAAGCGGAGAGCTGGGAAAGTCGGGTTCGCGATCGGAGTCACTGATAACGCGGTCAGTGACTCCACAGGTTGGGTTCCCGGGTAGGGGAAACCCGAGAATAGTGCGGTTTTTAGACCGCAGTAGTCCCCAGGGGATGGGGCTTAACGGACCTGAACAGGTCTGCTGGGTTCCCCGGTGGAGGGGAAACCCGAGAATAGTGCGGTTTTAGACCGCAGTAGTCCCTAGTGGATGGGGCTTAACGGACCTGAACGGTCAGCCTGGGTTCCCGGGGAGGGGGAAACTCAAGCATATGCGGTTCTAGACGCAGTAGTCCCCAGGACATGGGGTTAAAACTAACCTAAATGGTTAAGCTGGGTTCCCGGTGCAGGGGAAACCAGGTATATGTGTGGTTCCCAGACCACAGTAGTCCCCAGCGCATGGGGTTAAGACAAACCTAAATGGTTAGGCTGGGTTCCCGGTGCAGGGAAACCCAGGTGTATGTGTGGTTCTCAGAACACAGTAGTCCCCAGGTAATGGGGTTAATTCACTTAAATCATTAGACCTGCGTGCCAGGAGGGTACCGTGGGTATATATTTATATATATATTATATTTATATGGATTCCTGGTGAGGGGAAATTCACCTATGGGGTTCCCAAACTACAATAATCCCCAGGATATGGGGACAACTGACAAAATAGTCAGTACAATTGGGAAAGTGTTGGGAGATTTCACCTCTGGGAATTAATTTAGAGAGCAGCACTTTTGGGAAGGGCTGCTTCATGGGAATGTCAAGTTATGGCAGTGCCAGCCTATGGGAAAGGCTGTGTCAGCAGTATCTTTGTTTAGGACTGCTAATGGGGATGCCAAGCTATGGTAGGCTAGCCTGATGGAGAGGCTGTGCCAGCAGTGCCTTTGCTCAGGACTGCTCATGGGGATGCCAAGCTATGGCAGGCAAGCCTATTGGAGAGGCTGTGCCAGCAGCACCTTTGCTCAGGGCTGCTTATGGGGATACCAAACTATGGCAGGCTAGCCTATTGCAGAGGCGGTGCCAGCAGTACCTTTGCTCAGGACTGCTCTAAGGGAATGCCAAGTTATGGTAGGCTAGCCTATTGGAGAGGTTATGCCAGCAGCACCTTTGCTCAGGGCTGCTTGATGAGAATGCCAAATCTATGGCAAATACTGGGCTATGGGAAAGTCCGGGCCAGCAGCTACTTTGTTCGGGGCTGCTTCAATGGGCACCAGGGGTACCTTGTTAGGGCTGCTTTATGGGAATAGCAGTTTAGTAGGGTATTCCCTTTCACAGTGATCATGGGGGATGAGGAGGCATTGTTAGGTTAAGGCAATATAACAGAATGATGACAAAAGTATTCAAAGTAAACTATACACAGTTTTTAAAAGTGCTTGTGCTAAAATCCGCTGTCCTAGTCTCAAACTATATTTGAGAAATTGGGCTCCTCTATCCAGTTAGATTAAGTCCTATCAAATAGATTTGTAGGATGTTGGGATTTACTTTTAGGTATTCAATTGGCCATGATGCCGGCCTGGGCAACAGATTGCAGTCAATAAGACTTTGGTAACAGTTGTTGGTATAAAACAGTTATAGTCGTTGGATTAATTGTTAAGTGCATAGATGCAATTCAGGTGTGTAAGTACCTGCAACAGTTATTTTGTTAAATGGTTAATTAGTAAGTGCCATCTAGGTCATTGTTAACACCAGCTGAAATTAATAATGTCACGATGATGGACAAACAGTGTTCATTACTGCTCTAGTAGTTGTTAGGTAAACCTTTTATTCTATTGCAAATTGGTGCTAATGGCTCTAAATGGGAAATGGTGTCAGCAGGGCTTTGTAGCAGGCCTGCTTTATGGCTCCCTCATGTAAGAGGTGAGCATGTGGGATTGGTATAGTTTAACGCCGAGTCTGAGGGTATAGCCATAGAGCATGCCCAAGAGATCGGGGCATGTGCCAGAGGTCTAGGCCTGGCAAGAATGTTACCATCCCAAACACAATATGTAGTGAACACCGCTTTCAGGGGGATATTACAGTTGGCTGCCGAATCTTCTATTCAGGTAAGACTTTTCCATAGGAGTAACCTGGAGGGCGAAGCACAAGCTATTGGAACAAGCAAGGTTTCATAGTTTTGGCAACAATGCATCCATGTCTTTTTTGGCAGTAGCGGTTCACTGAAGTTGCTGGCAGGCATGAAACCTGGCCAGAGGTTCCATGCACTGGACTTGTGCTACTCTACAATTAAGGGACCACTTGCAGTTTGGTAGGTGTATACTTAGTTATACAGTACAAATGATTGAGACATTATCAGCTACTTTGAATGGTAAATGTAAAATGTACAATATTGGTTTTCAAGCAGATTAGAGTGGACAGGTTCAGTATAAGGACCAAGATTGTCTTGCTAGACTGGCTCGGAAATCGGGCCACAGTTGCTATTTAAGGTAGTTACCAAGTAGCTGAAAGATCATCTCGAGTTTGGAGATGGAACAGATTTGCATGACTTGCCCAAAAAGTTCTGTTATTAGTATCAACTATTTATAGACTCTACGGGCATTGTATGGGCTATAGCGTGATTGGACAAATAAGCATATTGTCATGCTCATGTTCAGGTTGATGCATTGTGATGATGGCATATGTTAGTCACGAGGGTGTAATCGGTTAAAGAATCACTGGAATGGTTACATAGTTTTGTTGCCACAGGAGAATCATCAAGTGTGGGTAATGGCAACACAGAGTTGGTGTTGAATTGCACTGTATTATGAAATTCTGGTTCAATGGAACACCTAATATGAATATATGTATATGTGTATACATATGTATGTTGGTTTCATGTTTATTTCACTGGTTGCAAAATATTTGGCATAGCAGTGGTGAAAGATACATTCTCGCCAAAAGGAGCAGGAGGGTCTTTTATGGCTACCTCCATTTTGTCTCATCAATCAAGGTTTCAAATAAAGTCATTAAGAGGCTTTAAGTTCCTATTGTGTGATTATGCAAATTGATTCCCGATTTGTTGCAAATAATTATATAACCTTTTGGTTATTTTAAACTTGAATTTGCTTGTTCAGCCTGAGGTTTCGGAAATCAGATGTTGCATGATAAACTCAAAGTTATGTTCTGCAGGTCTAACAAACTGCCTATGGTTGGGGTTGTTACATCTATCCTTCTATGTGTTCAAAGTGTTTGCATAGCACCAACGGCTGAATTTCTTTTCCAGGAGATGAAAGAGTTTGTTATGCTTATGTTCCATGGAAAATGGTATTGATTGCTAATGTTTCAAGTTCATGCTTAATGATTGTCTGTTACTTATGGAGTTATACGGCCATTAATTGGCTCGATGAGCTTCTCATTGAATTGGCTGTAGCAAACAAGACTCACTCTGTCGGGTCCACAACGGTTATCAAGGGGTAGGATATCTTCAACATGGGTCCCAGGACCAGTATAATGCCATATGCGATGTTGATATTTGTGAACACTATTTCACCAGGAGGCAGCAACTATATCCTTAATTTGGCTGGATGAGGTAGTTATCCTTCTGGCTCTGGTTTAGTGCAGCAGGTTCAGTCGCTAAATAATTGTGATGGTACAGGATGATAATGTCTGTAAATTATAATATATAATATGTTATAAAGACTTGAGCAGACCAGAAGGGGGTCAGGTCTCAAAATAGTCACAGGCATACAGGGACCTTGATAAGGTAAGCACACATGTATACAACCATATGTCAAGGTCATCAAGAACCTTGGAGTTCTGGACTAGCAATGTTGTTAGTCACAAAGAATTTGGAGAACGTATTGTTCATGGCATTCCAGATGAGGAAAACGGAGTTATGTTATGTACTAATGGATTCTGTTTCCAGATCTCATTCCACCAGGGCTGCTACAACATCAGCAGCAAGGGTATTTATGTTCCGCTGGGTCGCATTGTTGCGGCTGGAGTATGGTCCATCGAATGAATCTCCAAACATCTGTAATGACCCATTGGTGCACCAGGAGTATTGTTAACTCTATTTATGTTCTGGTTATATGTTTCATCTGGGTGAGAGATGGAAATATTATTGTTTCATTTAACAGCATCAGCAATGTTTTACATCTATTGTTATGACTGTATGCATTATGAATGTTTTCCCTTCATTTGTCAATGAAGCAGCTGTGGTTGTGTATACTCGTTTCACACGGCATGAAATCACAGAGCTTTGAAGTCTTCACGTAGTCACTCACGTGACTCCGAAGTAAAATAGTAAGATTAAACAAGAACTTACCAGTTTGAAGTTTGATCTTTATTTTATGAGGAGTCGAGTTGAGGGACTACGTGCCCTCCGCTCCAGCCCTCATAGATTTCATCTGGTAGTTCTAGTCTTTATC